>CAUYLG010018265.1:0-64419 GCA_963573385.1 Cacajao melanocephalus
AAATTCCATGACCCCAAACCAGATCGATGGGATAATTGCGTGTGACACGACTAAAGAAGAGTGCTCCTTCGATCTCCACCCCACATCCCCCAGCCCATCTTCCCTCCCCACCCCCGTCCTCCCTCTCCACTCCTCCTGGCCCTCCTGGACATTCTTCCCCACAATTAGCAGATGGTCCTCAATGCTGTTGTGTCTCTGTCTCTGATCTCAGTCTGTAGTCTGCTGCTCAGATCAGTTCTTACCCAGACAACGGAAGCTCTTTTTTTCTTCTTTTCTTAGAGACAGGGTCTCACTGTGTTGCTCAGGCTGGTCTCAAACTCCTGGGCTCAGGTGATCCTCCTACTTCGGCCTCCCGGAGTCCTGGGGTTACAGGCATGAGCCACTGCACGTGGCCTGGAAGCTCTTTAGGAGGATACCGCTCTGTATGCAGGGAGCTGACCGAGGCAACGTTTAATTGGTGATGGGACCAAGTGAGAGAAGGGTCTCTCCATGGAGTGTGGTGTGTCTGCTGGAGCAGATGGCCAGGAGCAGCCTGCTCAGGGTTAGGGACAGGTGTTCTGGGAAGGACAGCAGTGCCCCCTCCATGCCTTTTGCCTGGGGCTGGCACGCATGAGGCCCGTGGGTAGACTCACACCTGGAGCTTCTCAGGGAGTGCCCCAAAGCCACGTGGCGGGTACCTGGGGCAGAAGCCAGGGTGACCAGTCCTGTCTTGGTTGTGAGGGCTGTGTTGAAGGGCGGGTGCGTCTCTAGAGTTGGAACTTGGTGAAAGAAGAGGCTCCGTGCTACCGAGATCACGTGCAACCAAGGCAGCAGGTGTGGGACCTTCTTCCCAAGCTCTCAGCATAGAGCAGTTCCCAGACAGCCCTCACCACAGTGCTGGCACCTTCCCCAGCTCACAAAGTGCACACCCATGGCTGTTTCCCTGGACTTCTGGGCAACAGCTCATCACCCACCACGCAGCCATTTATTCAAGCCGTGCACGGTGCCACGTGGTGTTGGGCTCTAGCCTGTCGCTGCTCAGGAGAAGCCGTCAGGGAAGGCTGACGGGACGTCAGGTGCCCTATGTGGTTCCGAGTCTGATGACTCAGTTTCCCCAGATATCTTTGCAATTCCTGAGGCCTGGACCAAATGCCCACTCTTCTCTTTTCCGGCTGGTGGAGTCGGAGCCCCCGTTGTGTGGCTGTGTCCCCGACAGACAGGGCCCGTCCTGCGTCCGCCATTCTGGCACCTTCCCTGGACTAACGAGCGTGTGTGGTCACAGATGTTGCAGAAGCTCCGGGAGGACGAGCCGCAGGTGGAGACGCCGCAGGCCGAGCTTGACAGCCTGGGCCACACAGACTGGGTAAGACTCACTCCCACCTGACGGGGCCACCGACGCAGGCCAGCCTGCCGAGGGTCTCTGCCTGGGGGGCCTGGGGCTGAGACTGTTCTCCTACCCTGGGGCCCAGGCCCGACTGTGGGTCCAGCTCATGCGGGAGCTCCGCCACGGAGTGAAGCTGAAGAAGGTGCAGGAGCAGGAGTTCAACCCCCTCCCCACCGAGTTCCAGCTCACGCCTTTCGAGATGCTGATGCAGGACATCCGGGCCCGGAATTACAAACTGCGCAAGGTCATGGTGAGTGGGGTGGGTGCAGAGGGGTGGCCTGGTGTGTAAGGTCATGGTGGGTGGGGGGGGTGTAGAGGCGGCCTGGTGTGTAAGGTCATGGTGAGTGGGGTGGGTGCAGAGGGGCGGCCTGGTGTGTAAGGTCATGGTGGGGGGGGTGTAGAGGGGCAGCCTGGTGTGTAAGGTCATGGTGGGTGGGGAGGGTGTAGGGGTGGCCTGGTGTGTAAGGTCATGGTGAGTGGGGTGGGTGTAGAGGCGGCCTGGTGTGTAAGGTCATGGTGGGTGGGGGGGGTGAAGTGGGGCAGCCTGGCTGTTGGGCAGCCCACCCTAGAGAGTGGCCCCGGGTCACTGTTCTCTGTGCTGGGTACTGGGGCATAGAATATGGATTAGGGAGATGTAGCCCCAATTCACACAGCTGGAGGTCACATCAGGGACAGTGGCCAGGCAGGGGAAGGAAGTGTGGAAGGTTCTGGGGGACCAGGGATGACTTCTGGAGGAGGGGCCGTGAGAGCCAAGGCTGTAGGACATTTTTTCTTAACAAGACTCATGGAGTCCTTAGGACACGCTGGCACGGTTCGTAAGATGCCCCTGTGAGGTTCGTGCCACCCCACCCCCACCTCCAGATGAGGCCCAGGTCCCAGAGGCTGGGGCAGCTAGGTGGGGAGGCCTCAGACCCTGGATGCCATGGCGGCTCAGAGCATGGTCCACCACGCGCTTACGGGAGAAGCGGCTGGGTCCCCGGGAGCAGAGGGTGGGAGGGTGGGTGGGTGTGAGGACCAGGCTCTTCTTGGGCTGAGCGAGCCCCTCCCTGTCACCCTGCACAAGCGGTGGCTCCTGCAGGGTCTCAGGCCGGCCGTCCTCCCTGGCAGGTGGATGGGGACATCCCGCCCCGGGTGAAGAAGGACGCTCACGAGCTCATCCTGGACTTCATCCGCTCGAGGCCTCCGCTGAAGCAGGTGCCCCTCTGCGCCTCCTCCCTGGGGTCTTCCGGCCTCTTCCTCCACAGGGGCAGCCTGGGGCCTGGCGCTGTCCTGTGGCCAACCCGGGAGGTGTCCCAGCGCGTCTGCGTCACGGGTGAGGCCGGCTGGCTTCCTCTTGCCTGTGGGCTGGCCCAGGGCCTTCTTTCTGGGAAGGGACCATGTGAACTGCCCCCATCCCCTCCAGGGGAGCCCCACGCCCTCCGGGTGGGCCTGGCCGGCGCTTCCAACTCCACAGTGGGCCCACGTCATGGCGCCCTTCCCCACCCAGGTCTCCGAGAGGCGGCTGCGCCCGTTGCCACAGAAGCAGAGGTCCCTGCACGAGAAGATCCTGGAGGAGATCAAGCAGGAGCGGAGGCTGCGCCCAGTGCGGGGCGAGGGCTGGGCTGCCCGCGGTGAGCCAGGGGACAGCGGGAGAAGACAGACCCCGTGCCCTGGCTGGGGTCCCCCCATTCCCTGGTCAGGTTGCAAATTGGAAGGTGGCATTGTCCCTAAAAGCTTCTGCATACATGGAAGACACAGAACATCTTAGTTTTTGAGGCACACAGGCTTTTGAAACTCAGAATACTTTGCGATAAAAAAATAAAACTGGCCAGGCGAAGTGGCTCATGCCTGTCATCCCAGCACTTTGGGAGGCTGAGGTGGGTGGATCATTTGAGGTCAGGAGTTCGAGACCAGCCTGGTCAACATGGTGAAACCCAGTCTCTATCAAAAATATAAAAAATTAGCTGGGCGTGGTGGCGCATGCCTGGGATCCCAGCCGCCTGGAAGGCTGAGGCAGGAGAATCGCTTGAACCCAGGAGGCAGAAGTTACAGTGAGCCAGGATCGTGCCACTGTACTCTAGCCTGGGCAACAGAGAGAGACTCCATTTCAAAAAACTAAATTAAAACAATTAAAAGAACGTATACATACGTGTATTTGTTTGAGATAGTCTTGCTCCGCAGGGTTTGGCTCTCTGCCCTGCATCCTCAACGCCTGCTCTGGAGACGCCAAGTCCACCTCCTGTATCAACCTGTCGGTCACAGATGCTGGGGGTAGCGCCCAGCGCCCGAGGCCCCGTGTGCTGCTCAAGGCACCCACCTTGGCCGAGATGGAAGAGATGAACACGTCTGAGGTCAGAGTCCGTGGAGGTTCCTGATGGGAGACCAGGAATGGCGGGTGGGGGCTGGAGGCGAGAAGGGCTCAGCTAAGCGGGGGCAGCAGCGAATGTGGGGTCCCCTGCCCAGGGCCCTCCTTTGAAACTGATGTCCTGTTATGGCATCGCTGCCTCTTTCCGCCCAGGAGGAGGGGGTGGGGCTTGGGGACCCTGCCATTTGGGCCACTCACAAGGATGACTGGGAGAGTCCCTGGGCTGCCTCTTCCCACAGCGATGGAGGGCTGGCAGTGGAAGTGCCTCGCTGTCTCAGGGCCAGGAAGCTGAGTGCCCTTCGAGTTGATGTGAAAAGCTGGTCCCAGGGAGCCTACCTGCCCACCCTGGCCGCCCTGTGACAGGGGTGGTCCTCTCTTCCCAGGAAGGCCTGGTGCGGGCTGAGTGGAGGGCCATCCCAGAGAGCTCTGCCTCCATCTGACACTAGACGCCAGACCTGTGCCTTTCCAGGACTTTCTGGAAGGCCTTGGGGAACGGCTTCGTTATTAAGCTGCTTGCCATGAACTGTCCAGAGAAGGGCAGGCTGGGAAGTAGGTGGAGGCTGCCCCACATCGCAGCAGACCCAGTGGCACCCATGGGTCCTTTGCCTCAGTCCAGACACGGGCAGAAGGCACTGGCGGGTGTTGTGAGGGCAGGGTCGCATCTGTTGTGTCCACAGGAAGAAGAGTCTCCGTGTGGGGAGGTGATGCTGAAGCGAGACCGCTCCTTCTCAGAGCATGACCTGGCCCAGCTCCGAAGTGAGGTGGCCTCTGGCCTGCAGCCGGCCACGCTGCCCAAAGGAGGGACGGAGGCCCCACGGCCCCGAGCGGGCAGCGCACATGCGTGGAGTCCCGGCTCCCGAGACCAGGGCAAGTATTGCCTCCCACCCCCGCACCCCCCTTCGCCCCCACCCCGATCCATCCTGCGGGCACCCGTCCCTCCACCTCAGCCCACGTCTTTCTGAGCAGGCAGCTCCCAGGGACCTCGTGTGCAAGACGGCACCACCTCAGCTGCCCAGGCTGGAGTGCACCGGCGTGAGCTCAACTCACTGCAGCCTCCACCTCCCGGGTTCAAGCAATTCTTCTGCCTCAGCCTCCCAAGTAGTTGGGATTACAGGCCTGTGCCACCGTGCCTGGCTGATTTTTTATATTTTTAGTAGAGACGGGGTTTCACCATATTGGCCAGACTGGTCTCAAACTCCTGACCTTGTGATCTGCCCGCCTCGGCCTCCCAACGTGCTGGGATTACAGGCATGAGCCACCATGCCCGGCCGTAAAAATATTTTTTAATATTTAAAAATTCCCATGATTCTGTTACCTAGACATAATTATTATTAACATATCGGGCTATAGGAAGATAGCTGACTACATGATAGATCCTTGCGGCTCTGAGAAGGGAGGGGCATGTCCCTAGGAAGCCGGGTGGGCTCACCGCACACGCCCTGGACCCTGCCTCCATGCTGCCATGGTTCCTTCAGCTGCTTTCCACGCTGCTGAGCACAGAACGATTCCTGCTGGCTGTGCAGGGCTGGTCCTACCATGGTGAGAGCTGAACCTTTCAGAGAGCCCTCGCCACTCAGGGTTCTTGTCCCCCCACCCCCTACATCCCACCAGACATGGCCAGGCTTCCTGGCCTGCCTTTGAGGCCAGAGTCTTGGGACAATCCCGTTCGGTGGTTATGGCTCCCTTCCCGGTGTTAAGAGGTCCAAGCCGGGTCGGTTCCAAACCTCGCGCTTGTCCCAGGCCCCCCGACCCTGGAGCTGTGCCTCAGCCTCTTGGGGCTGGTGGGGGGAGGGGGGCCAACCCCCAGCTGCCGTGTGGTGTGGACTGTGGGAGGAGGGTCCTCTCCTCGAATCTGTGGTCCGCCTCACTGGTGCTGTGGGACTCCCCACGCTGGCTTGTAGGGCTCAGACACAGGGACCCTTCGTGGGTCCACTGTGCCGCATGGGGCCCCAACAAAGGTCCCAACGTGGAAGCCACACTCCTCAGTGCTTTTTCTTTTTGAGGCAGTCTCGCTCAGCTTCCCAGGATAGGGTGCAGAGGCACCATTATCGCTCATTGCAGCCTTGACCTCCTGTGCTCAAGCAATCCTCCTGCCTCAGCCTCTTGAGTAGCTAGCATTATCGGCATGCTCCACGATGCCTGGCTTTTATATTTTTCTGTAGAGATGGTCTCCCTACGTTGCCAGGAGTGGGCTCAAGCGATCTGCCCTCCTTGGGCCCCCTACGTGCTGGGACCGCCCCGTGGCTGCTGCGCACCCGCTTCTCCACTTGGCCTTTTGCTTGGTTCCCCCTGGAGCCCCCAACATCTCCCATCAGCCCCTTGGCACAGCCCTCCGTACCCCAGCTCCTGCCAGGCGGTCCTGACGGGGCCTCTGCTCTCCCCCAGGTACCTATCCCACCAGCGTCTCTGACCCCAGCCACCCCCTACTCGGCAACCAGGGCTCCACGGGGGACAGACCCGAGGCCTCCATGACACCTGATGCCAAACACCTGTGGCTGGTGAGTGAGGATGTGACTGTCGTCCAGGGCGGCCTGCAGGGGGATCTTTGGGCCCACCTTCCCGCTGCAAAACCAGTCGCCAGCCACGTGTTCAGCGCTGAGGCCGACTGGTGCGTGGTCTGAGCAATGTCTCGGGGGGCGTGCTCTGAGCGCCAGTCTGAACGCCAGTTTAGGGGGCGTGTTCTGGGCACCGCCTGGGGGCGTGGTCAGAGGGCGTGGCCTAAATGTCATCTCGGGCACCCGTGGTGGAGCTGCTGGCGCAGTGGTCTCTGCTGCCGCCTGCTGGGGCCGAACTGCACTGCAGGCCCGGAGCCACCTTGCAAGGGAAGTCGAATGGAAGGGTTCAGTGTGGGGTTAGGGCAGACGGCAAACCCACACACCCTGTGCCCGGTGGTCAGTGTGATGGGGGGTTCGCTGCGTGGAGACCTTGACTCTGGCCCGAGGCTGCCACGGTGCTGCTCAGCCCCTCTGCCCTCGGTCTCATATTTCGTGGACCTGAGTCTGGTGTGTGATTTAATCAAATGAGGTAACGGCTGGCGTGGCCAGTGGGCCATGGTGGCACCGTGCAGGTGTTGGAGGGATGTGAACGGTGTGGTTGCTGTCACTGTTTGAGGTTTTATCAAGAGGCTCAGATGAGAACAGATGTTACAATGCTTTGTGACGTACAAGCCTTGTATTTATACGAGGCACTGTTACTATCCTCCACGTCCACGCAGTGCTTGCCCGTTTAGGATTAGTTATATGTTGCTGCATCAAAAGTTACCTCACACTATAGCATCTGAAAATAACAAACATGAATTATCTCACACCGTTTCTGAGGCTTGGGAGTCTGGGAACGTCTTAGCGGTGTGGCTGTGACTCAGGGTCTTTTGTGAGGCTGCAGTGAGGATGGCGGTGGGGCCTCAGTCTCAGCTAAAGTGCAGATGGGGCTGCAGGAGCCGCTTGAAGTGTGGTCTTCACCCAGCTATGAGCAGGAGGCCTGAGTCCATTGCTGCGTAGGCCCCTCTCGGGGTGCTTGGGTACCCCACAGCATGGCGGCTGGTGTTCCCCAGAGTAGGTGGTTCAAGAGTGTGCACAGTGAAAACTGCTGAGTGTTAGTGACCAAGTCCAGAAGTGCCCATCGTCCCAGCTCCTTGGGAGTGAGTCTAAGCCCAGCCTCCTTTTCTCAAGGGGAGGAAGGGAGTTAATGCCCACTTCTTTCTCAAGGAATCAGAGGACACAGTTAAGATGACTGCAGGTCACATGAGTGGCTCTTTAGCTCTGAGGTCTCAGAAGAGCTTTCTGACGGGGGTATGGAGCATCACAGAACCCGTGGCCTTCCATCTGTGCTGGGCTAACGTCCTCACCTGGGGAGCAGGCTGCTGTTCTCTGCCCCCGACGTGAGGTCTCCTGGCCACAGATCTTGTTAGTGTAGCGTCTGTGACATTTGAGGGGAATTGTTCGGAGGGAAACAACGCCATCAGGCCAAAGCCCAAAGCCCTGGGTGCCTCAGGTCAGAGTGGGGACGATTTCAAGGGTCCTGGCATGTGTTCACAGCTCTAGGCAGGATAACCCACTGCAAATCCAAAACAGAAAACATGGTCCATCTCCATCTCTGTGGCATCTTCGTAGGTGGTACCCACCTGCCTTGGCGATCATGGCTGATGGCATTGTGTCTGAGGGCTTTCGGTGTGTCATCTCAATGGAGCTGAAATACAGCCCTATTTCACAGAAAACGGAGGTTTAGAGAGGTCAGGTGTCAAGTTCTGTGCTAAGCACTGGGAGGCGAACTCGGCCTAGTGTGTCCCCAGGAATCGGTGGTCAGGACACGGAGGGCGCCGAGTGCAGATGGGCAGAGCAACGTGAGCCTCAGGAATGAGGCGGCCTGTTGGAGGGCCCTGGGCCTCCTGCTCAGAGAGGGAAGATTTGAGATGGACTCTGATTGGTTTGGGTCAGCCGTGGTGTGTTTGCAGGCAGCGGCACCTTGAACATACGGGCTGAGGGGAGTATATGGAGCGTGGCAGTGAGGGCTGGGCTGGCTGGCAGGGCCCACTGGTTATGGGAGGCTTGGCCTGTAGCAGCAGGGCCTCGTCAAAGAAACGGGGACGGCACATGGCTCCCAGGACTGGATGGCGGACGCACAAGTGATTTAGTAAGTTGCCCGGCTTGTTTAGGCTGAGTCCAGGAAGGCATGAGGGTCCTCACAGGAGGAGAGTAAGGTGGGGGAGACTCCTGCAGAGGAGACTTCATACCTGAGGACGAGTGCGCACAGCCCCTTGCCCTGTGCCCCAGGAGTTCAGCCACCCCGTGGAGAGCCTGGCCCTGACCGTGGAGGAGGTGATGGACGTGCGCCGTGTGCTGGTGAAGGCCGAGATGGAGAAGTTTTTGCAGAACAAGGAGCTCTTCCGCAGTCTGAAGAAGGGGAAGGTGAGGCTGCCTGGACGTGGGGCTGCTCTGTCGCCTGCGGGGTGGGGAGCAGGTATGGACAGGCCAGATCCCAGGACTGTTTGCTCACGATCTGGTTGGGAACCCTGAGGGGCAGCAGGGACAGGGCTGGACCCGAAGGCGCTTTGGAGAAAGCGGGGCTCTAACCACATCTGTCCTGACAGATCTGCTGCTGCTGCCGGGCCAGGTTCCCGCTGTTCTCGTGGCCGCCCACCTGTCTCTTTTGTAAGAGGTGAGCCTTCCCTGAACACGAGCTGTCAATTCACAAGGGAAGGAGGAGGTGAGAAGCGTTGGGGCAGTGCTGCCCACAGAACTTCCTGTGATTCCAGGAATGTTCTAGCATGTTCCATGTGATACAGTTGGCATGGATGAGGAATTACATTGAAATTTTATTTAAATTAAATTAAAATAGCTAAGCAACTCCCAGTTTCAGCCAAGTTGGGGTAATAGGCATCTTCCACAGCCAGGAACAAACAGGATGTGAAACAATCAGGCAACGAGAGGGAAACAGCAGGCAGCCCTGTGGTCGTCACAGTCATCGCCTGGAGAGCTTGTAGGTCAGGAGCCAGAGCTGCTGGACTCCCCAGTGGAGGAGGTAAAGCTGAGAATCCGAGGAGACCACAGCAGCGGGAGTCCCCAGTGCAGAATTAGAGGAGAGGGCTGTAAGAGAAGGCCTCAGAGAAGGCCCCCCCTTGTCTGAAGGAAATTACTTAGCTAATTTCTCTCCAGCACTCTAAAAATCTCTGTTTAAAAGACCCAAGTGTAACACTTCGTGTATTAGAAGTTCTTTATCCAGCAGCAACTATCATGAAGCAAAGGTTGGCAAAGTCTAGCCACAGGCCAGAGCTGGTCTTCTGCCTGTTTTGTAAGTAAAGTTTTATTGGGACACAGCCACGCCCATTTGTTACTCATTTCGCCACACCCAAAATGTTTCTTCTCTGGCCCTTCCTAGAAAAAATTTACCTTTCCCTGTTCTAAAGATCTGAAGGAACAATGCTCAGGGCCAGGAATAGCATCTGTTTCCACCAGCCATAGCCAGAAATGTCATAGTTCACAGGGCACCACCTGGAGCGCACACGAAGGCCTGGCTTCACTCCTGTGGACTAAGTAGCCCACAGCGAGTGCTGCTCCAGGCCTGACTGAGGAATCGTAAAAGCAAGACCTTAAAGGATCACAGTGTTCATAAGTATCTGAACTGATTGTCAGAACAAAGCTCAAGAGTAAGAATTAACAACAGCAAAAACTAGTACTCATCAAGGTAAACTGTCTGGCATCTAATCAGAGATGACCAGTCCCCCAAGAAACAAGACAAAAATCAATTACACTGTGTGGTGGGCTTTGCCTCTTTTTCTTTTTTTTAACCTCTTTTTAGGCTCACACCTATGCATATGTATTGCACGCTTTGTACCACGTGTCTGTAGTGTTGATATCAACAGCATTAAGGCCGGGGAGAGGGGAAAATTGGAAGTATACTATTACAGAATTCACCATGATAAGGGTTTGGAGTATTATACGTGCTATACCAAGTTGCGTATTACTTAAAGGTAGGACTGTGATAAGTTAAAGATATATACTGTAAGTCCTAAAGCAACCACTAAAACAGTTACAGCTAATAAGCCAACAAGAGATAAGATGGAACCATAAAAAGTAGTTAGTCCAAAAAATGGTAGAAAAAGAAGGGAAAGAACAACTGAGTCAAAAAGAAAACGAATAGCAAGGTGACTGATGTAAACACAGCTGTAACAAGCATCACATTAAGTGTAAATGATCTAAACAACCCAAGTAAAAGGCAGAGTTTCCCAGATTGACTAAAAAAGTAAGGCTGAGTGTGGTAGCTCATGCCTGTAATCCCAGCACTTCGGGAGGCTGAGGTGGGAGGATCACTTGAGCCCATGAGGTCAAGGCTGCAGTGAGCTATGGTGGTGTCACTGCACTCCAGCCTGGGTGACAGAGCGAGACCCTGTGTGGAAAAAAAAAAATCACCTAATTTTATCTGTGAAATATTTTTGTTGATAAATGCTTGGAAAAGCCTGGAGGGTGGAAACTTACTAGCATGGGTCATTTCTCAGGATGGGGTGTCTAAATTGTAAATTCTTTTGTGTTTGAATTTTTATAAGAAGGTATTTACTTTTGAAATCAGATATGGGAATTTAAAAAAAATGAATCCCTGTTTAAAATTGAGCATCTCGATTGAGGCCCGTCTAGCTTACATGGTGAGTAGTGTCAGGTACATGCCATTGTCTACATGTCTGTTTAGAAGGCATCTTAGATGTCTTTGCAAGACAGTGTGCAGTTTTTAAAGACCTTTGTAGGTTTTTGTTTTTAAACATTCCAAAAGTATGTCAACCATCATGCCTCAGTTCAGAAACAAGAGTCTGCTTAACAGGGACTTTTACCACCACGATTTTTAAACTTTATATCCTGCCACTTGGAAGTAGAAAATTCCAGGTGCAGACCTTCCTGAGAGAATGCTGAGGACCACATGTATTTTGGGTGGATACCTAAGTGTAAAGAAACGCAGGATTTTGTAGTAAAATGAAAGTACTGAAGTAACCAGAGATCAAGCAGAAGGCAAGGATGGTTTGAACCGGGATGTGTGGAGGCTGGGATGCGACTGTTTCTCAGCGGTTTCTTTGTGGGCTTCCTCCCTGCTGATGATGCATTTCCTCTGTTCCCTTCCAGAGCTGTCTGCACTTCATGTAGCATAAAGGTGAGGAGTATGTGGGGTCTCTGGGGTCTGAGCAAGGTAGGTGAGGGGCCCCACTGTCTTTGATTGGATGTGCTGGATGATCCTGCCCTCACCAGGCACCTCATCCATTTCCTTTCAGGCAGAATCCATTCTTTCACTTTGCAAGACAGTGTGCAGTTTTTAAAGACCCTTACAGGTTTTTGTTTGTAAACATTCCATGTTAGTAGCCTGGTGCCAAAAAAAAAAAAAAACCCTTCACTTCCCCTCTCAAAGTCCTGTCTTCTGACATTCTGTAACTTTTTGAGTGTTTTAGGAGGGGTTCCTTATTGCAGCTGCATGTGTGCTTATGCCCATTATCCCAGCACTTTGGGAGGCCATGGCTGGCAGACCACTTGAGACCAGCCTGGCCAACATGGTGAACCCCCATCTCTATTAAAAATACAAAAACATTAGCCGGGCATGGTGGAACACACCTGTAATCCCAGCTACTCAGGAGGCTGAGGTACGAGAATCACTTGAACCCGGGAGACAGAGGCTGTGGTGCGCTATGATGACGCCACTGCACTCCAGCCTGGGTGACATACTGAAACTCTGTCTCATAAATAAATACGTGCATATATACATACAAGTATGTCACCAGCCAGGTGAGGTGGCTCATGCCTGCAGTTCCAGCACTTTTGAAGGCTGAGGTGGGAGGATCTCTTGAGCCCAGAAGTTCAAGGCTACAGTGAGCTATGGTTGTGCCTCTGCACTCCAGCCTGGGCAGCAGAGCAAGATCTTGTGTCTTCAAAAAAAAAAAAAAAGTTACTCTTCATGCCTCAGTTCAGAAGCAAGACTCTGCTTCAGGGGTACTTTTCCCACCGCTATTTCAAAACCCTTACTCTATGTCCTGGCACTCGGCAATGGGAACACTTCCCCTACATCCATGTTAAATGTTGATTATGTGCAGGGCATGGTAGTAGGTCCCATATGGTATAAAAAGGTCCAGTTTTTGCCCTCTAAGAAGGCCCTGTCCAGATGAGCAGACAACGTGAATGGGTGTGTGCAGCCAGCAGGAGTCACGTGTGGGTCTTCAGATGAATGGCACAGAGACGTTGGAGAGCTGAGCAACGGCAGAAATTCTCTAGGTGGTGCTGGCTGCCATGCAGGTCCCACAGGGTTCTCTAGCACTAAGTGTGACCTGAATGTCCCTGTGGGGCTGCCTGGTGCATACCTCCTCCCTCTGCTGCAGATGAAGATGCCTTCTAAGAAGTTTGCACACATCCCTGTCTACACACTGGGCTTTGAGAGTCCTCAGAGGGTGTCGGCTGCCGAAACCACGCCAGTCCAGAGAAGACACGCCTTCCAGTGCGTTCTTTGCCTTGCTGCTGATGTCACTGTGGTGGTTGGGCGTGAACAGTAACTCGGGAGCTGGGGTGGAGGGGGCTGCCTTTGTCTCCGTTTGCTAGGACACCCCAGGGAAATGGAACTCCAAGGCAGAGACAGATTATTTTGGGGGTCTCTGGGAGGCTGAGTAGTAGGAGATGGACTTGAGTGGTCAGGGAGCAGTGTTTGCTGAGATGAACACTGCTAGCCGTGTCTGTTACACAAAACCCCATGGGTGCCTGAGGGCCAAGGGGAGGTCTGGGGTGAAAGGCAGCGAGGAGGGGGCTCTGGGATGCAGAGTCAGGGCTAGGGGTGGGGTCCTGCACCCTGGCTGGCTGCTTTCCCTGACTGCCCTCTCCTGCTCCCTAGATCTCTGCAAGGGCCACAGTGGCAGAGCGTGGAGGAGGCGTTCCCCCACATCTACTCCCATGGCTGTGTCCTCAAGGACGTCTGCAGTGAGTGCAGCGGCTTTGTGGCCGACGTGGTGCGCTCCAGCCGTAAGAGTGTGGACGTCCTCAACACCACGCCACGACGCAGCCGCCAGACCCAGTCCCTCTACATCCCCAACACCAGGACTCTTGACTTCAAGTGACAGCACCAGCAGGCCAGGCCTCCGGGAGGCACCAGGCAGTCCCTGTTCCAGGCTAGGGCGCGCTGAGCTGTGCATGTACATATATACATATATAGATAGATTTATAATATATACACCTGGCCTATATATTTATAGACATCGTTTCCTGGCCCCAGAACTCATTTGGGTTCAGGCGTACTTCAGTACCCTCCCTCGGGGAGGCTGTTTCTTCTCAGGATTCCTTGCCAGGGAGGAAGGGGAGAACGGGGAGTGGGTTTTCTCACTGAGGAGAGAGAGCAGAGGGTTCTAGATCCTGGCACAGACGGCATCCCCTGTTCCCATTCTCCTCTCTGTCCCCAGCAACGAGGGCAGCAGCTTTCCCTCCCCAGTGGATGTCTAGGTGGGGATCGGGTATCTTGGCTCCCAGCTGGACCGGAGTGCCCTGCTCGCCTCTGCTCTCCCTTTGTGGAGACTTGGGCAGCACCTGTGAAGTGTCTGAGTGAGCAGGGTTCTCCTGGGAGGCACCCCCCGCCTCTGTTTGAAAGGTCTGGCCAGGCGTGGTGGCTCACACCTGTAATCCCAGCACTTTGGGAGGCCGAGGAGGGGAGATCGCCTGAGGTCAGAAGTTCAAGAGCAGCCTGGCCAACATGATGAAACCTTGCCTCTGCTAAAAATACAAAAATTAGCCGGGCGTGGTGGTGCACGCCTATAATCCTAGCTACTCAGGAGGCTGAGACAGGAGATCACTTGAACCTCACAAGCTGCTCCCTGCCTTTTGCCTAGGGTCCACACCCCAGCTGTCCTGCCCCTCTTTGCCCTACCACGTTCTGGTGCTGTCCTCACTCGCCTGAGGCTCAGAGGCTCCTGAAGATGCCGGGAGGTCCCAATCCAGGGAGGAGCAGCTCTGTCAATCTGTGCACATGGCCAGTCTTGGCCTAATAAAGGAAGTCACACGTTCCGTCTGGGATGTGCACTGAGGGTTCGCCCAGCATGGCAGTGGGCCTATGCTCCCAAGGTTGAAGCTCGGCTGGAGGGGCCACCTGCCCTCCAGGACCAGGAGAGGCCTCCCTGGCTTAGCACAGTTGCATGCCCACCTGGCGAGGGTCCCAGGCCTGCTCTGTCCCTGCAGCCCTGGCTGGCTCTACCAGCTTCATGGTCCTGGCCACCTTGGTCAGGGGTGCAGGCAGACAGCACAGACCACATCCCATCAGCTCCCCTGGCCACACTGGCTGGCCTGGGGACAGTTTAGTTTCACTTCCCGGATCCCTATTCTTGCTCTCCAGGGAGAGGACTCACAGGGGCTGCAGGTGTGCCTGAGGCTCTACACAGGCCCTGTGCCCAGTGCTGTCTGCCCACCTGTGCCTGGCTCACCCAGGAACTTTGACCCCAGGCTGGAGGTTGGGAAGGGCCTGACTTGTAACAGGGCCTGTGGGAGAAACACTCCTATCAATCAGCCGGGGCCCAGGAAATCCACACACACACAGAGCCCCCAATAAAATCAGGCAGCTTCGGCTGTGTGTGTGGTGTGTGTGGTTTTTCTTTTTTTTTTTTGAGACAGAGTTTTGGTCTTTGGTCTTGTTGCCCAGGCTGGATTGCAATGCTGTGATCTCTTCTCACAGCAATCTCTGCTTCCTGCTGGCCCTGTATTGTTATTCCTGTTTAAAAATAAGAAAACGGCCGTGCATGGTGGCTCATGCCTGTAATCCTAGCACTTTGGGAGGCTGAGGCAGGCGGATCACGACATCACAAGTTCAAGACCAGCCTGACCAACATGGCAAAACCCTGTCTCTACTAAAAATACAAAAATTAGCCAGGTGTGGTGGCACATGCCTGTAATCCCAGCTACTCGGGAGGCTGAGGCAGGAGAATTGCTTGAACCCAGGAGGCAGAGGTTGCAGTGAGCCAAGATTGTGCCACTACACTCCAGCCTGGGCCACAGAGCAAGACTCCATCTCAGAAAACAATAAAAAAAAGAAAGCCAAGTTTTATTTTACTCAAGAATATTTTTAAAAACTCTCCTGCAAATGCGTGATTCTAACTTTATTTTTACATGTATTTTAGCTCTTTAATTTGAAAAAATTTGTCCATTAACTGTGCTATGACTCAAAGATTAACTTTTAGCACATACTAAATTATTGGCTTGAGAGACAGAGAGACTTAGGTTCATATCCTGGCTTTGCCATGCAACACTAAGCACATTATTTAACCTCGTTGGCCTCAGTTTTGTCCCCTATAGGGGAAAATAATAGCACCAACCATCTATGTTGGTTGCAAGAAATCAATGATAAATAATCTTGTGAAATGCTGGCACAGTGTCTAGCATAGTAAATTTTAACTGTTATTATCAATATTTAGACCTGAGAATAAATTCTCTCCTGCCATTTCTCTTTGAGATTATAAGGCAAGCTCTTTGGAGTGGGAGTGGTTATACTTTTACAATGGTTTAAAAAATTGTACAACCAAAACATACAAATAAAGTGGATACTAAGGCTGAAATTATTATGGCTGCCCTCTATAATATGATTTTGTGTTTATAATTTTTAAAAGTTTAAAGTTCAAATTTATTGACTTTATAGGTTTATAAACAAATTAGATTTATTACTATTAAATATTAGTAATAGTTTTGTTTTATGTATTGAAGTTTCTCATTAGATTTTGTTTAAAGAAAAGTGATTCTGTTGTTTTTTAAAAAAAGAAAACAAAACAAAAAACCCACCGTACAGAAACCTTTTTTAGATTGTTCCCTTCACCCTGGCCTTTCCTCTCTCTTTCCAAGGCCTTTGAGTTCATTTCATTCTTGGCTTTTTCTCCCCAGTGTGCACGTTTGCTCTTTCGTCCTCTTCTTTCTAACTTGATTATTTTTGCATGTCTACCTGTTTATGACATGCTTCTCTTTGAGCTCAAATGTAATCTTGAGAATACACCTTTGTCCATCAAAGAGAAAACATAAGTTTTGTATAAAATTAGGCATAATAAGCATCATCAAACTCCAAACTCTTTAAAAGTTTCTGGAAGTTCCTCCTCAAATCTTCCTAATGTTGGCCAGCCTCTTCCTCAGAGCCTTTTCTACATAATTTAAAATGTTTTAATTATTAGTATTGTGACGATCTTGATTTGTTTCCATTGCAACATATTTAGTATTTGAGCCACCTTCTAAGTTTAGTTTACTTTTGGATAGCTGGCCTGTGGCCCTCATCATTTATAAAATTGTTTCCAAGGGACAGAACAAATGATTTGTAAAGCCTTTTTTTAAATAATAAAATAGATTTGTAATTTGGAATTTTTTCCCTATTAGTGTATCATCTTAGTGTATATAACTGTCTTTGATCTGGACATTCTGAATGTTTTTATTATGTGTTTATTAATTGTACAGAACAGAGGACAACACAACAAGGTCAGGTGTATTTCCTACATACACAGACCGGTGTGAGCACATGGCATGATCCAAGAGTGCCCAGGTAAGAACGTATTTTAAGTACTCTTTAGACCATCAAAGAGCCATTTCACCTAGGATTTCTTTGATTTTTAAGAAATTTTTACCTTTTAAAAATAGTTAATGTAGAAGTTTGACTCTTCTGATAGTTATTTCAGTGTTGACATTTAGTAGAAAGTGCTATCTACTTCTCTGCAATTCTACTTCAGTTCTCCCCTACCTTACCAGTCCCTAGCCACCCTCCCCTGCTTCCCCTTAAAACAGGTGGAATAAAAACATGGATCTCTTTTTTTTTTAGATGGAGTCTCACTCTGTCACCCAGGCTGAAGTGCAGTGGTGCAATTTCTGCTCACTGCAACCTCTGCCTCCCAGGTTCAAGCGATTCTCCTGCCTCAGCGTCCCGAATAGGTGGGACTATAGGCACGTGCCACCACGCCCAGCTAATTTTTGTATTTTTAGTAGAGACAGGGTTTCACCATATTGGCCAGGCCGGTCTCAAACTCCTGACCTCAAGTGATCCATCCGCCTCAGCCTCCCAAAGTGCTGGGATTACAGGCATGAGCCACCGTGGCCGGCCCACAACATGGATCTTTTAGGAGTTTGAAACTTGTCCTGGGATACCAAGCAGAGTGGCTTTCACCGGTATTCCCAACAATTTCAGAGGCTGAGGCAGGAGGAGTCTTTGAGCTTGAGAGTTTGAGACCAGTCTGAGCAACATAGAGAGACTCCATCTCTACCAAAAATTAAAAATCAGCCACATGTGGTGGAGCATGTCTGTGGTCCCAGTTACTTGGGAGGCTAAGGTAAGAGGATTGCTTGAGCCAGGGAGGTTGAAGCTACAGTGAGCCTTGGTTGAACTACTGCACTCCAGCCTGGGCAGAACAGCAAGACCCCATTTCAAAAAAAAGAGAAAGAAAATTCGTGTAGTCCCAGCTTCTTGCAAGGCTAAGGTGGGAGGTGGAGGCTGCAGTGAGCCGAGATCACATCACTGCACTCTAGCCTGAGTGACAGAGTGAGACACCGTCTTAAGAAAAGAAAAGGATAGGAAAAGAAAATTGACCTGGGGAAAAGCATGGAAAGCATACCCTTTAAAAAAGGGTAGTGGGTTGATAAAATTCTTAATTATGGTTCAGCTTAAACAAAAAATCTTTAAAAAAATTTAACCTCATAAATGTATTCTATGTTCTTTTATGTGTTCCTTAATAAAATTTCATTTTCATGTAGAAAACAACCTAATTTAATTAATTAATTTTTTTTTCAGATGGAGTCTTGCTCTGTTGCCCAGGTTGGAGTGCAGTGGCCCAATGTCAGCTCACTGCAGCCTCCACCTCCCGGGTTCAAGCAATTCTCCTGCCTCAGCCTCCTGAGTAGCTAGGATTACAGGCACCTGCCACCACACCCAGCTAGTTTTTGTATTTTTAGTAGAGGCAGGGTTTCACCATGTTGTTCAGTGTTGTCATGAACGCCTGACCTCAGGTGATCTGCCTGCCTCAACCTCACAAAGTGCTGGGATTACAGGCGTGAGCCACTGTTCCTGGTCCTAATTTAATTTAAATATCCAAACTTGTGTATTTCAGCTGCAGACATTGCATTTGCTAACCAAAATGTCAATTACTTTTAACTTCAAAAAGATGAAATGACACACAAAAGAATTTAGTGATTTACAATAATTTTTGGAACATTCTTTTCTTCCTTCCTCCCTCCATCCCTCCCTTTTTTTTTTTTTTTTTTTTGAGATGGTATCTGGCTCTGCTGTCCAGGCTGGAGAGCAGTAGTATAGTCCTGGCTTATTACAACCTCTGTCTCCTGGGTTCAAGCCATCCTCCTACCTCAGCCTCCTGAGTAGGTGGGACTACAGGCATGTGCCACTACACCCTGCTAATTTTTGTATTTTTCGTAGAGATGGGGTTTTGCCATGTTGCCCAGGCTAGCCTCGAACTTCTAAGCTCAAGCAGTCTGCCCACCTCTGCCTCCCAAAGTGCTGGTATTAGAGGCATGAACCACCATGCTTGGCCTTGTTTTGAGTTACTTTTTAATGAGTACATGCAAAGTACCAAGTAGTCCAGTTGAAACTGCAAAAAAGCTTGAATTCTAAATTAAATTCTAAAGCAACTTTGTATGTTGCACATACAAAGGATTTGTAGGATGTGGATATTTTATAAGCACAGCAGCCTCCCTCCTCCAAAATGAAACAAACCCCCCAAAACAACCCACAGAGCATTGTTTTTTTCTGCCTAAAGCTTATACTCAGGACTCTAGTGTGTATTTGAATCAAAAACGGATGCAACTGGCTAATCTTGGGTTGCTTTGATACTCTGTATTTATAAATAAAACTGTGATAATGAAAATGTCTTACTTTGTGTTACAGAGCTCAGAATCCTTTGAGGGTGGCAACCAAGGGAATATGCTTTAACTCATTACTTTATCATTTTTGTCATTTCTATGTCTTGACAGTATAAGCTGTTTTTAAAAAGTAGTGGGGGCCGGGCACAGTGGCTCATACCTGTAATCCCAGCATTTTGGGAGGCTGAGGCGGGAGGATTATGAGGTCAGGCGTTCGAGACCAGCCTGGACAAGATGGTGGAAACCCATCTCTACCAAAAATATATAATTAGTCAGGTGTGGTGGCACGTGGCTATAATCCCAAGTACTCGGGAGGCTGAGACAGAATTGCTTGAACGTGGGAGGCGGAGATTGTGGTAAGCCAAGATTGCGCCATTGCACTCCAGCCTGGCAACAGAGCAAGACTCCATCTCTAAAAAAATAAATAAATAGAAAGTAGTGGGGAGGAAATTTTACATTTTTTTAAAGCTTACTTAAAAATACTTACTTTAAAATAATCCAAGGGCCTAACTTCTCAAAATCAGTTTTATTATATAAATAATAAAAAGTTTTTTGGATTCTGTTTAGTTGAAGGTCAATAATAAGCTTTCCTTTAAAATAATTAGAAATCATTTGTAGGAAATGCATAGAATAAAAATGATCATGATTTTTTTAAAACTAGATGATTTACAATAGCGAGAAAGTTGACCTTGAGTTATGTGTTGAAAGAGTAGCATGTAAGCTGGCAACAGAAATTGAAATTGAGACAGCTTTAAGCACCACTGTTGGTAATAGGCACTTATTCCAGAGGACACATGTCAGTTTTTCATTAATGAGTAGTAAAGGATTTCTGTGAAGCTTTAAGAATATCCATGTTAATTATTGACATATATTTTGAATGATGATTTTATGAAATAACACTCGGGATTATTCTTCTTATTCTCTATCCCCCATTATTACCCTAAAAACTTTTATCTTTTGTTTTGGTGGATCCTTTATAAGTATGGAGGATCTTTTATCAAAGTATACTATATTTAAATTGTGTAGAATATCACTATTCAAAGATATTTATAAAATTGCAAAGCCAGACTCTTTAAAACAAACTTTAAAACAAAGTCAGACTCTTTTAAACAAACTTTATCTTTATAAAGATATCCAGGATACCTAGATTTGTTCAAGAAATCTCATTTCATCATGTTTTGCATTTATCTTTAAAACAATGATTAATGCCTTGTTATTTGTTATATTACAGATTGACTATAGTCTTGAAATACAGATCTGTATTACTTTGTATGACTGTATAACATTCCTTTTTTTTTTTTTTTTTTTTTAGATGAAGTCTTGCTCTATCTCCCAAGCTAGAGTGCAGTGGTGCGATCTCAGCTCACTGCAACCTCTGCTTCTGGGTTCAAGCGATTCTCCTGCCTCAGCCTCCCAAGTAGCTGGGACTACAGGCACGTGCCAGCATACCTGACTAATATTGGCATTTTTAATATAGATGGAGTTTCAGTATGTTAGCCAGGCTGGTATTGAACTCCTGACCTTGTGATCCGCCCGCCTCAGCCTCCCAAAGTGCTAGGATTACAGATGTGAGCCACTGCGCTCGGCCAACATTCCATTTTTTTTAAACCAGCTCCCAATGAGACATATAGATTATTTCCAGTTTTTTTCTCTTTTAATCAGTGCGTTATCACTCTCCCATGTGTGGCTATAGATTTATAAAATTCTAAATAAAATGACCTGAAATGAAATTCTCCATTTTATCAGTATAATTGTTCATTTTTTGATTTCAATAATTGCTTTTAACTTTTAAGTTCAGGGGTACATGTGCAGGTTTGTTATAGGTAAACTTGTGTCATGGAGGTTTGTTGTACAGATGATTTTGTCACCCATATACTAAGCCTAGTACTCATTAGTTATTTTTGCTGGTCCTCTCCCTCCTTCTACCCTCCACCCTCCCATAGGCCACAGTATCTGTTGTTCCTCTCTGTGTGTCCATGTGTTCTCATCATTTAGTGCCCACTTATAAGTGAGAACATGCAGTATTTGGTTTTCCATTCCTGCTAGTTTGCTAAGGATAATGGCCTCCAGATCCTGTTTTTTATTTCTAAACCATTAAAAACTCTATTTGGGACTGGCGCAATGGCTCGTGCCTGTAATCCCAGCACTTTGGGAGGCTGAATTGGATGGATCACTTGAATCCAGAAGTTTGAGATCAGCCTGGGCAACATGGCAAAACTTCGTCTCTACAAAAATTTAAAAATTAGCCGGTGTGGTGGCGCATGCCTATAGTCCCAGCTACTCTGGAGGCTGAGTTGGGAGGATTACCTGAGCCTGGGAAGGTTGAGGCTGCAGTAAGCTGTGATCACACCACTGGCTGCAGTAAGCCGTGATCACACCACTGCATTCCAGCCTGGGCCACAGAGTGAGAACCTGTCTCAAAAAGATACATATTTTTTTTGTTTATTCCTAGTAATTTTTCTGTGATAGTTCATCTTTGTGATTGTACTTTTTAATTTTTGAAAACATTATATATCACAACTGTTTTCTTTTTGGTTTCTAACAGTCTTTGGGGACCTAATTGTGGGATTTTATTGTTGACTCTGCTGCTGGCTGTGTGTTGAGTCTGCTATGGACTCTGTCATAGTGGCTTTTTTTTTTTTTTCTGAGGGGTTTGGTGATCTTAGATGCTGAATTTATTCTTTGAACTGAATTAGTTGGGAGTTCTGTGGACCTGCAGTGGGAATTTAGTATATTTTCCTGGAATCACTTCATTCCCTTGAGTTCTCAGCTTGCGGAGGAAGCTTCAGGTTTCCTATCCCAGTCTTGGGGCTAGCCTGCTCCTCTGCCTACCTGCCACTCACGTACCAGCTTCACTCAGTCCCCCCACTCCCTTTTTTTTTCTTATTTGAGGAGGATTCTTGGAACTTTCCTTTGCCTCTTTTGAGACTAGCAGTGTTTCAAATAGTGTTTTCCCCCACACTTTAGCTGTTATGTAGCAGGAGTCTCTTGGAACACCTATAACAGAAGTCAGAATCATTGCTTCGGCAAATTTAGGTCCCCGTGTGCCCATCATTGTATTTCACCATGACTAAAGAGAGGTCTTCTCAGGAAAAACGTCTTTCTAGTTTAACTTAAAATGTGATTTTGATGAAATTTGTCATTGTTTATAATTATCTGTTACAAATTTATATTAAACATGCTGCTTTTATTTTCTTCTTCTTCTTCTTTTTTTTTTTAATAGAGGACCATAGAAACAGTTTTACTGTCTCAGATTCTTGACTTTGCTTGGTCACTTTCAGGGTATGTCATTTCTTTGGTATTTACAGATGGCTCTGGTAGCCTAAACTATTCATTTAAGATCAGCCTGGGCAACATGGCAAAACTTCATCTTTACAAAAAATTTAAAAAATAGCTGGGTGTAGTGGTGCACACCTCTAGTCCCAGCTATCTGGGAAGCTGAGTTGGGTGGATTACCTGAGCCTGAGTTGAGAGGATTACCTGAGCATATCATACATTCTTACATACAGCCTCAGTTATGTCACCAAGGGCAGTGACTTTACTCTTCTGGTGAATGACAACAGCAATTTCAACACTTTGGGAGATTCACTGAAAGATTTGGTTCTAACAGTGTAGAGGATAAAAATTTGCAGTTCTCTTGCCAGTTTATTATAGAGGTTACAACTCTGGAACAGCCAAATGGAAGCAATGCTTAGGGCACAGTATGCAAGGAGGGCAAGGAGCTACCATACCCTCTCTGGGCAGGCTACCCCCACAGTACCTCAGTGGGGGTAGCCAACATAGTGTGTTCACCAACATAGAAGCTCCTTACTCATTCTTTAAGGCCCTATAAATCCTTGTTTATATATACTCGTATTTTAAAAATGTGTAATATAGTAACAGTAGTCTTTGGTCCATTAAAAATCTTAGCTTTTCTTATTGCAGTGGTAACTCTTAGAGCATTCTTGGTAATGTATCTTAAATAGGTTCTTCATTGACTAACTTTACAGATTTTAGAATTGCAGTTTATTCTTTAAAAATATACTCTGATTATTTTCAGGATCATAATTTCAGTAACATTTCCAGTTTTGCTTTGTTGAAGAGCTTAGAATTAATCATGGAATGGACATTTTACACAAATTTTATGTTATAGTAAAGAAAGAAATGAAGGGAAATTTTAGAAAACATTTAATTCCTTATATCACTGACACTTAAAATTATTTCCTGTCAAACAAGTACAGTTTATGTTGGCAGATACTGTGATTGATTTTATATTAATTTAAATCTGTATAACATTAAAGCCTCGGAACTTACTAAAAAATGTAGACTACGTGATAACTTTTTCTGAGCCATTTATAGATTGGGTTTTGAAGATGCGAGTTTGTTAAACCACTGGGAATTAAAGATTCCAGCTGAACATCTCAAGTTTCTGAAACAATACATTTTCTCAGACTTTGTGGAATTGTTCTGTGTCATTTACACTTGCTTGGTTCAGCAGGGCCAGCAATGAGGTATTTTTTATTTTATATTTGTTTTTGCAGGGATCTTAGCAACATCAATTGTGAAGAGCTTGGTCCATTGCCTCCTGGATGGGAGATCCGTAATACGGCAACAGGCAGAGTTTATTTCGTTGACCATAACAACAGAACAACACAATTTACAGATCCTCGGCTCTCTGCTAACTTGCATTTAGTTTTAAAGTAAGTTTTTGAAACAATACATGTTAAAATGTGATTTAAACAAGATGAAACTGATAAATGCTTTTAATAATAAATATGAGGCTGAGTGCAGTGGCTCACACCTTTAATCAATCCCAGTGCTTTGGGAGGCCGAGGCAGCAGGATCACTTGAGGCCAGGGGTTTGACACTAGCCTGGTCAGCATAGTGAGACCTCATCTCTACAAAAAAGAAAAAAAAAGTTTTTTAAATTAAAAAATCAGCTGGGTGCAGTGGTACATGCCAGCAGTCCTAGCTACTTGGGAAACTGAGGCAGGAGATTTGCTTGAGCCCAGGAGTTTGAAGCTGCAGTGGACTATGATCACACCACTCCAACTCCAGCCTGGGTGATAGATGGAGACCGTTTCTTAAAGAGTGGAAGAACATCTACTTTAATCGGTTATAATTTACTTTTGTTGAGCAAAATTTATGTAGAGTGTGACAAGGTTTACTCTGATATGCGTATTTTAAACCTACTATGCTTAAGTAGGAACCTGTCTTGAAATGTTAGGAAGAGAGTTATCAGAGGTGCTCAAGATGGCTTTTTTACAGAGGCAATATCTTGATAGGAGAAGTAGGGGTTGAACAGGCTAATTTTGTGTTGCCATTGTAATACAAAATTATTAATAATTTATATTAATGACTAACACTTCAGTAGCACTTATTGTGTGCCAAGCATTGTTCATTATACTTTACATGTGTTAGCAAGGACAGGCGCGTGGCTTATGCTGTAATCCCAGCACTTTGGGAGGCTGAGGTTGAAGGATCACTTGAGCCTAAGAATACAGGACCAACCTGCGCAACATAGTGAGACTTCAACCTCTTCTCTTAAAAAAAAAATTTAAAAAATTAGCTGGGCATGGTGGTGTGCACCTGTGGTCTTAGCTACTCAGGACACTGAGGTGGAAGGATCACTTGAGGCTCAGGAGGTCGTGGCTGCAGTGAGCTGTGATTGCACCACTCATTCCACCTTGGACAACAGAGTGAGACTGTCTTTAAAAAGCAAACAAAACCCAAATTAGTAATTTCATTCTCAGAAAAGCTCTCTATGAGTTAGCTATTGCCATTTTTACAGATGAGGAAACTGAGGCATAGAGGTTACATGGCTTTCTATACGTTGGCAGTGGTGAAGTCAGGAGTGAAACCCAGATGATCTGGCTTCAGCTGCCTGTCAGGCACTGTACTGAGCATTGTGTGTGTATTATTTGCATCCTTTGCTTTTCTTTTCTCTCTTGCTGCCTCATTTCTTTTAACTGTTACTCATTAGCATTGCCTTCTGAAGAATGGGGGCAGGAGGAGGAAACGAGAAGAGGAAACTCCATTACCAAGCAAAGTAGCAAAGGGTCTATTTCAACACTTCTGGCAAAAACACTGAAAGTGGTATAGCAACAAGGATTTTAGGCTAAGAGCTTGGAGAATAAGGTTCACTCTGACCCCTGAATAATTCATTTTAGCTTCTCTAAATGAATGGTGGCATTACTTGCTGTCTTCCTCATTCATTTGTTGTAAAATTCTTATTATGTATGTTAAAATGTTAAAAACACAAGAATATAATAATATACTTTAAAACGATTTCTGAAAATGTCCTTGTTTCATAATCTCTTGGGAGTTAGGTTAAATAAAGCAAAAAATTTAAATGAGAACTGGCTACCAATTTTTTAAGATAACAGGAGAAAACATTTAAAATGTGTATCTTTGGTTCCTTCTTTGAAATATGTATAATTATCCTTGCAGTCTCATTATGTCAGTAGATCTTACTTTATTGTAGATAGAAGATTCTAAAACCTTGCTTACAAATGAAGGTTGCAAGTATTTGAAAGCCCTAAATGTAAAAATATCTGAAGAAATAGAGAAGTATGGATTGTTTCTGTGCATTAGGATTTATATAGCTTAGATAGCAAAATAAGTGTCATCTGCAGTCTGCCCTTTGAGTAACTGCTCTAGGGCACTTGCCTGGTGGTGGAATTGCTGTGTCATGGAATATTTCTGTCTTCGACTTTAATATATAAGGGCAACTTTTCTAAAGTGCCTATGCCAGTTTAATCTGTATAACTCAGCAATATATGAGTTTCTGTTGCTGCAGAACCTTGCCAGTACTTGCTTTTTTTGGACTTTAAAATTTTTGCATTCTGATGGTTTCCCTTTGTAACTTAAATTTGAATTGGCCTCATTGCTGATGAGATTGAGCACCTTTTTATAGGTTTTATTGACTATTTGGAGTTTCTGTTTTTGTGAAGGTCCTCTTCACGATTTTTTTGCCATTGTCTGTTGAGCTTGAACAGCTTTTCTTTGGCCTATTGACCAGTTGCATCAATGCTTATGTGAATTGTTTATATCTTTTTGCCCATTTTTCTAATGTAATCTTTATCTTTTAAAATTTGAACTATAAGCAAATGTTTTTAATACACTTACAGTTTTGTCTTTTACAGTAAAGTCTTTAATCCATGTGGACTTTACTTTTGTGTATGGATTTTTTTCTTTTTGAGACAGAGTCTTACTCTGTCGCCCAGGCTGGAGTGCAGTGGTGCAATCTCAGCTTACTGCAACCTCTGTCTCCTGGCTTCAAGCGATTCTCCTGCCTCAGTCTCCTGAGTAGCTGGGACTTACAGGGGCATGCTTCCACACCCGGCTAATTTTTGTATTTGTAGTAGAGACAAGAGTTTCACTGTGTTAGTCAGGCTGGTCTCAAACTCCTGACCTCAAGTAATCCTCTCACCTTGGCCTCCCAAAATGCTGGGATTGCAGGTGTGAGCCAGTATGCCTGGCCTGGATTTTTTTAAAGTGTCATATGGGGGACAGATTGGAATTTGGGGAGATGATAAGGAATAAAGGACATTGGAGTACTCTACAGAGGGCAGTTGATTTACTTTCGTACCATAAGTCTTTGTTACTTTTCTGCTTCCCTACTAGAGTTTGGATTACTTAAGAAGACCCGTATCCCATTTATTTTTGCTTCTTTAGTGTGTAACATACCCAAGTACTTGACAAATGTATAGTGATAACGAAGAACCAGTATGGCTCTCTAAGAGGCCCAGGAAAGCTCCAAGAGGTGATTGTACTTTATTCACCTCCTGCCCCCAGGATCATCCCTTTAGATCGAGCTTTTCCAACCCACAGCCCTTAGGTTGGGCCCAGGACCGCTTTGAATGCAGCCCAACAGAAACTGGTAAATTTTCTTACATACCATTATGCGGGCCAGGCGCAGTGGCTCAACACCTGTAATCCCAGCACTTTGGGAGGCCGAGGCGGGCAGATTGCCTGAGATCAGGAGTTCAAGACCACTCTGGCTAACATGGTGAAATCCCATCTATACCAAAAATACAAAATTAGCCGGGCATGGTGGCGGGTGCCTTTAATCTCAGCTACTTGGGGACCAGGAGGTTGAGGCAGGAGAATCTCTTGAACCTGGGAGACGGAGGTTGCAGTGAGGTGAGATCATGCCACTGCATTCCAGCCTGGTTGATAGAGCCAGACCTTGTCTCAAAAACAAAACAAAATATTATGAGATTTTTAAAATAGCTCATCAGCTATCATTAGTGTCTTCTATGTGTGGCTCAAGACAACTCTCCTTCCAGTGTTGCCCAGGGAAGCCAAAAGATTCCACACTCCTGCTTTAGGTAATAGAAGTTTGCCTTGATGTTGCTGGTAGAATATTTCAGAAGAACAGCTATAGCTCTTCCATCTTTTTGCTGAATAGTTAGTTATATTAAATAACTGAATAAAAATAATGTTCTGAAGGAAGAACTACAGGTGGGATGATTAGAAATGTCTGTTGCCTTTTCTGTTTGTTGGAGTAAATGACAGGAAGTAACTTGAAGAACATTTGACTAGTTTTCTTATAATTATCAGTTTTCCAATTTTGTTGATTAGTTTGCATTAATATGGCCAACATTTGCATGACCTGAAAGTTTTATGTGTATTCCTAATAGAAAGTTTTCATTTGAACATTTTTTGTATTTAAGTATTAATTTGTTCCTCTCTTCAATATCTTTGATTTGCAAGTTATTATGCTATGAAAAAGCTTAAGGCTGGGCATGGTGGCTCACACTGGTAATTCCAGCACTTCGTGAGGCCAAGGTGGATGGATCACTTGAGGCCAGGAGTTCGAGATCAGCCTGGCCAACATGGCAAAACCCAATCTCTATGAAAATACACAAAAAATTAGTCGAGTGTGATGGTAGGTGGCTGTAATCCCAGCTACTCGGGAGACTGAGGCATGAGAATTCCTTGAACCTAGGAGGTGCAGGTTGTAGTGAGCTGAGATCGTACCATTGTACTCCAGCCTGGGCAACAGAGCAAGTCTCTGTCTTAAAAAACAAACAAACAAAAAAACCAGAAAGCTTAAGCATTTGTATGTAGGTTCCCCTCCCCGCCCCTACTAAGGACAGGATTTCACAACTCCACCTGCTAGTTCAGTAAAGTCTCAAACCTGATAGATCTTCCTGGGGTTTATATTCATGTTACTTTAGATAAAATATATAAAAATTATTTGTAGCATTAAAGTTTGTATCATAAAGTGATAAACAAGTTAGTTTTTATTCAGCTGTGTAATGTACATAATTCATATGTGAAACAATTTATTACATTGAGATATATAAGAAACAGTTTTAACCTTAAATTGTAGTTTTAAAAAGATTCATAAGGTGCTAATTTTAAATTGTAACTGTTAATTTTTATATATCAGGATATGTTGGATAGAAGTATCTTTTTTCTATTAATGTTTTATTTCTTTTTTTTTTATTTCTTTTTTTTTTTTCTGAGATGGAGTTTTGCTCTTGTTACCCAGGCTGGAGTGCAGTGGCGCGATCTCTGCTCACCGCAACCTCCGCCTCCCGGTTCAAGCAATTCTCCTGCCTCAGCCTCCCGAGTAGCTGGGACTACAGGTGCGCGCCACCATGCCCAGCTAATTTTTGTATTTTTAGTAGAGGTGGGGTTTCACCATGTTGACCAGGATGGTCTGGATCTATTGACCTTGTGATCCACCCACCTCGGCCTCCCAAAGTGCTGGGATTACAGGCCTGAGCCACCGTGCCTGGCCTGTTTTATTTCTATTTTTAAAGATTTTTAGCTGGGTGCAGTGGCTCATGCCTATAATCCCAGCCGAGGGGGGTGGATCACAACGTCAAGAGATCGAGACCATCCTGGTCAACATGGTGAAACCCTGTCTCTACTGAAAATACAAAAATTAGCTGGACATGGTGGTGCATGCCTGTAGTCCCAGCTACTAGGGAGGCTGAGGCGGGAGAATTGTTTGAACCCAGGAGGCGGAGGTTGCGGTGAGCCAAGATTGCCCCATTGCACTGCAGCCTGGGTAACGAGTGAAACTCTGTCTCAAAAAAAAAAAAAAAAAAAAAAGATTTTTAAATTTTGGCATTTTTCTTGAGACAAGTGTTAACAAGAGTTTTGAACCTATGTCTCTGAGCCGTCAAATATATTATTACCTTATTTGGTAGATCTAATGTGGTTTTTATTGTTTTTCTCTCCATGGAGTGTTTCTTTTTGGCAACACTGTCATTAGAATATAGATTATTGTTATTATCAGGCGAATTCTGAAGTGATTAAATTAGTTTAGTCTTTAATTTTTAATTTTAGGGTGCTATGATGTTTGGATTTATATTGTTAGAAAATCTAAAATATTTTTAGATTACTTTTTTTTAGCTAGTGTTTTTTTACTGTTTCAGCATTTAGGAAATGAGAAAGGCATATTGCATTATAATCAGATAGAGGAACTGGGCTCAGTTGCTCACGCCTATAATCCCAGTGCTTTGGGAGGCTGGGTCGGAGGATCCTTTGAGCCCACGAGTTGGGGGTTATAGTGAGCTATGATCATGACACTGTATGTCACTTCATCCTAGGCAACAGATTGACACCCTACTTATCTGAGCCACATAAAAATGTTGTGGGACAAATCGTGTTTTAGAGAGGAATGTGGTATTCACACTGAGAAGAACTGAGAATTAATATTTTGGGAGGAAGCAACAAAAGAAGTTACCTCTTCGAAGTATATCCTGGGCCTACTGTATATAAATGTATATTTGTAGGATATCCTGTTTGACTTTTAAAAAAAGCCTTTCTACAGAGATGCATTAATCTTCCTTAGCCCTTTTATACAAATCCCTCCTGCAATGTTACTGGCATTATTCTCTTCTGGGGGGGCATTTTTCATGTTCTGAAGGTTGTGTAGTTTCTGTGTAGACCTCGGTATCTAATCTGTCAATGACAGGATACAATGTTATCAAACTATTGCAAAACATTGCCATTGGGGTTTAATAAATAACTTTGCCAAGGAAGCATATTCTTCTAAGAAATCATTTTAGTCAGTTTTTTTTGCTATTTCCTTTGCTTGAAAAGCATGTTTTTCTAATTCAGTAACTATCTTAATAGTAGCTGTAGTAACTGATACTTATTTTGCACTTACCATGCTCTGAGTGCCCATGTCATCTGGATTGCAATCCTGGGCTACCTCCTTCTCACCAATGAGAAAAATGGAGCCTCAAGCAGTTACAACTTGTCCAGAGGTGCATAAAAAGTGCTAGAGCTGGGATTTGAATGCTCCCAGTCCAACTATGGAGGTCTTTTTTCCCTTCCTGTTTTGGTTCCTTGAACACTATTTATTTTCCTTCCTTTGACTGACATTGCATGAGGATACTCTGCCTTATATCCTTAAAGGAAGCTTTTCTTTTGAAAGAAAAAGATGACTTACGGGCAAGGGGATTACAATTTGAGTCTTTTCTCTGCTTATCAGATTTACTTGATTTCAAGAAAATCATTTGCTTGTTTCATAAAGTCTCTAGACATTGGCAGAGGCCCTAAAGGATAGCAGACCAGCACCCCCACTGTTTCCTGCTCTGCACTCTCACATCAGCCCTTACAGAACTGTCCCTTGCACCTTAGCACACCTGAAGAGACAGGCCGCTTTAGTGGGTAGTTAGATTTTTTTCCCCGAGTGCATCAGGAACAATAGTTCTAGGCTAGCTGCCCCCATCCCAAAAGGATTTTCTGCTCTGTCAGTTTTGTCCTTCAGCTCTAAACCATCTTTCCATTTGCATGGCCTAGTCTTTTACACGAGGCCTTGTGAACAGGCTTGATGTCTGCTGGATTTTTTAATATCAGCCTTATTGAAATATATTGACATACAATAAACTGAATAAAGTGTACAGTTTAAGTTTTGACACACCATAAAACCATCACCACAGTGAGGGTAATGAACATATTCACCACCCCCACAAGTTTTCTCTTGCCCTTTTGTGATTTCTTCTTCTGTCCCTGCCTGTGGGACTTCCACCCTGTGTTAGTTTCTCAGGGTTGTCGTAACAAAATACCATGAACTGGGTGGCTTAAAACGGAAATTCATTCTCTCCCAATTCTGGAGGCAGAACTACAGAGTAAGGGGCTGGCATGATGAGTTCCTTCCACAGGCTTTGAGAGAGAAGCTCTCTCCTAACTTCCAGTGGTTTCTGGAAACCTTGCTGTTCTTTGGCTTGTAGACAAATTGCTCCAGTCTTTGTCTTCTGTCTTCCCATAGTCTTCTTTCCAGTCTGTATGTGTCCTAATTCCCTCGTCTTATAAAGACATCAGTTTTTGGAATTAAGGCCTTCCTAATCCAGTATGACCTGACCTTACCTTGATTATGTCTATAAAGACCTTATTTCCAAATAAGGTCACATCCACAGGTTGACCAGATGTTGAGACTTCAGCATATCTTTTTGGGGGACACAGTTCAACCCATGACACCCCATCTCTAGCCAACTACTGACCTGCTTTCTGTCAGTATATTAGTTTGCATTGTCTAGATAAATGGAATCATGCAGTATGAGTTCTTTTTATTTGGTTTCCTTTACTCACATAATCTTGAGACTCATCGCTTTTGTTGTATATAGTTCATTTCTTTTTATTGTTGGTGGTATTCCATTGTATGGATATACCACAGTTTATTCATTTCTCCACCGATAGACATATGGGTTGTTTCCAGTGTTACGCTATGACAGATTAAACTATCATGAACATTTATGTGCAAGTCTTTGTATGGACATGTGCTCTCATTTCTCTTGGTTAAATAACCTAGGAGTAGAATGGCTTCTTTGGTGAAATCTTTTGCCTTGCCCCCAGCCCTCTCAAATTGAGCAGCTCGGTTTTTGTTGAGTTTGGAGAGTTCTTTTAGATATCAGATATATGCTTTCCAAAGGTCTTCTCCTAGTCTGTGACTTGATTTGTCTTTTAGTTTTCCTAAACTAAAAGACAAATTGTCTTTTGAAGAGCAGCAATTTTCTTTAAGCCAGCGGTGGTGTTGTGTGCCTGTAGTTCTAGCTACCAAGAGGCTGAGACAGGAGGATCACTTGAGCCAGTTCAGAGCCAGCCTGGGCAACATAGTAAGACTCCGGCTCTTTAAAAAAATTTAAAAATGGATGTTCTTCCATTGTTATGCCTTTTTACCTTGTTAAAGGAATGTATATGCATGCATGTGTGTATACATGTGTGTTCTTTCATGGATTGTGCTTTTGGTATTGTATCTAAGAAATCATTAATTGCATGATGTATGTCATAACAAATTTTCTCCTGTGTTTAGAAGTTTTATGGCTTTGGATTTTACATTGATGTGTGCACTCCATTTTGAGTTACTTTTTGTATCTAATGTGAAATAAACCCAAGTTCATTTTTCAAAATAAGATTATACAGTTGTTTATGGAATGCTTTTATTTACATGATCTATTTTGATTTTGTGTGTATATTTTAAAGACCTTTATTACAGTATTTGTAAGAGTAGTTAATATTGACTTGGCATTTTTAACAAAGCTGTATTTGTATTTTCTCTGTATGGTCATATGTTTTAGGTATAATATTTGGCCCAGTATATAAAAAGAAGGATCCCTGCCAAGCTGCCATTCAGACTCCTGTTTGGCTCTTCCAGAAAGACACACTCCAGATAACAAGCAGTGTTTGGCACATGCCTGAATTTTAAAGTGGGTGATACTAAACTCTGTAGAGGAAAATGGAAGCTATAGTGGAAAAATTTGTCCTCAGAAGCTGTATAAAGCTTTATGGATAAAATTCCATTATTCAGTTCTATCAGTTTATATGGGCTTTGAGAAATAAACTTTTGTAGCTGGTTTATTGCTGCCAAAAAATGTCAAGCCAAGTGTATGTCCTACTAAGGCTTGGAAAATGATATATCTAGACTTGTTTTAACTGTATACTTGCAATTTTTAAAATTTAAAATACTTTAATAACAACATCTTTGTTTACTTCTAGTCGGCAGAACCAATTGAAAGACCAGCAGCAACAGCAAGTGGTATCGTTATGCCCTGATGATACAGAGTGCCTGACAGTCCCAAGGTACAAGCGAGATCTGGTTCAGAAACTAAAAATTTTGCGACAAGAACTTTCCCAACAGCAGCCTCAGGCAGGTCACTGCCGCATTGAGGTTTGCAGGGAAGAGATTTTTGAGGTAAATTTACAAGCCTTATTTTATTTTATTTTTTTCCAGAAACCCATTGCTTGCTAATACAAACCTTATTTTAAATTAGAGAGACATTACATTTGTTTTATACTCTTTTCTAAGAATACTGAGAGAGCGCTAATTTCCTCTTTCTTTTTCTTGATTTCTTCCTTTCTCTCCTTCCTTTCCTTCTTCCTTCCTCCCTCCCTCTCTCCCTCCCTCCCTCTCCCCCTCCCTCTCTCCCTCCCTCCTCTCCCTCCCTCCTCTCCCTCCTTCCTTCCTTCTCTCTCTTTTTTCTTTTCTTTTCTCTTCTCTTTTCTTTTTTTCTCTTCTTTCTTTTCTTTCTTTCTTTCTTTCTTTTCTTTCTTTTCTTTCTTTCTTTTCTTTCTTGTCTTTCTGTCTTTCTCTTTTTCTTTCTTTCTGTCTTTCTCTTTTTCTTTAAGAGACAAGGTCTTGCTCTGTCACCTAGGTTGGAGTGAAGTGGCATGATCATAGCTCACTGTAGCCTTGAACTCCTGGGTTCAAGCAGTTCTCCCACCTTAGCCTCCCAGGTAGCTAGGACTACAGGAGCATGCCACCATGCCCAGCTATTTAAGAAAAAACTTTTTTCTACAGAGTTTGACTATGTTGTCCAGGGTGGTCTAGAATTCCTGACCTCAGTTGATCCTCCTGCCTCAGGCTCCCAAAGTGTTGGGATTACAGGTGTGAGCTACTGCACCTGGCCAAATTTCACCTTATTTAGACTTGAGTTTTTGGGTGGATTGGAAGGGAGAGATTAAGTAATAGGCTAAAAGGACCTTATAGTAATAGTGTATTAAAAATTATTTTCTTCAGGAATCATATCGACAGGTCATGAAAATGAGACCAAAAGATCTCTGGAAGCGATTAATGATAAAATTTCGTGGAGAAGAAGGCCTTGACTATGGAGGGGTTGCCAGGTAAGAACTTGCCTGCCAGCTTATGACATACGGATGTTTATACTTACACATTTAAGATACTTCCTGTGGTGTAACTTTCTCATTGGTATTTATTTTTTGGTATTATATTCCCTAATGTTTGTATCACTGAGGATATTATAATAGATATATTCATAATGAGGTTAGGGTAGTACTGCTACCGGACAAGTATTTTAGAATTCCCTAATAGATCATGTGAGTCCAGTGAGACTGCAGGCCCTATATTTTCTCCATCTGTCTCCTTCAGCATGTTATTGCCTCTGCTTTACATTGTCAGGAACAGTTTTGAGATTTAAATGATATATGATCTGAACTGAATACTGGTTTTATTTGCTTCCATTGTTATGTCTTTTTACCTTGTTAAAGGAATGTATATGTGTGCGTGTGTGTATACACATGGTACATATCATGATGGTCCTCAGAATGTTTCAATACAGAAGGTATAATGAATGCTTTTGCTACATTTGTAACTCACAGGCCAAGTCAAATTGATTTTCTTTTCTTTTCTTTTTTTTTGGTGGGGACAGGGTCTCCCTCTGTCACTCAGGCTGGAGTGTAGGGGCGAGATATTGGCTCACTGCAAGCTCTCCTTTCTGGGCTCAAGAGATCCTCCCACCTCAGCCTCCTCAGTAGCTGGGACTACAGGTGCAAGCCACCATACCTGGATAATTTTTGTATTTTATTCTGTAGAGACGGGGTTTTGCCATGTTGCCCAGGCTGGTTTGAACTCCTGAGCTCAAGCAATCTGCCTGCCCTGGCCTCCCAAAGTGCTGGAATTATGGGTGTGAGCCACCACACTCAGCCAGTGATTTATTTCTGATATTGTATTTACTACAAGAATTCTTTTCTGAGTGTGAAAATTCATTTTATTTTTCTTTTATTTTTTTCCTGTCCATCTTGTAGACAGAGACAATTCATTTTATATAAATGTAGGAGAAACACTGTAGCTCTGCACTGAAATGTTCTAAGGATCATTATGATAATTCTGCTAGCCCTAATCGTATGTTTTCACTAATTCCCATTAATTGTTATTTAGCATTACATTTGTGTATCTGTAGACTTATTTTCATTCTGTCACCTTTTAAACCTATGGATGGATAGTTTTTAGTATGGATTTTAAAAAATAATTTCTTGCACATCATACTTAGGACTTGATAGTTTCTGTGGAATTCTTATTACTCATAACTAGAGTTTGAATGTTTATTGGGAAAACTTCATCATCTGCTGGTGGCATCTAAGTACTATAATTATATATATAGATCAAATAAATAGTTTGTTGTATTTATTTATTTTTTTAGAGTCAGGGTCTCACTCTGTCACCGAGGCTCCATGGAGTGTAGTGGTATGATCATGGCTCACTGCAGCCTCGAACTCCTGGGTACAAGTGATCCTCCTGCCTCAGCTTCCTAAAGAGCTAGGACTATAGGCATATGCTTCCATGCCTAATTAAAAAAAATTTTTTTTTTTTGTAGAGACAGGGTCTCTCTGTGTTGCCCAAGCTGGTATCAAATTGCTGGCCTTAAGTGATCCTCTTGCCTCAGCCTCCCAAAATGCTGGATTTATAGGCATGAGCCACCATGCCTGGCTAGTAGTCAGTTTTTTGTTTTTTAACCTTACTAGTGTCGGGGTTTGAGCAGAATAAATGGAATGTGGCAGTGATCTGCTTTTTCTGAATTTCATTTCATAATAGAATCTCAGAGTAGTTGAGTTCTATTCTTATTTGTGTTCTAACTACTTGGTAAAACAAAACAAAAATTTGGATTTTCTTTTTGAAAAACACATATACACCCCAAAAACACAAGACACATCAGATGAGTGTTGGGAAGGCTGCTTATGTGGAGACGTCACTTCTTTTTTTAATCTCTGGAGTAGTTTTTCGAATGTTACGTAATGGTAGTAATTTGATTTTGACTCCATCACATAGAATTTTGAAACATTTTGATTTAACTAGTTTTAATACTGTTCTGCATTTGTTTAAAAATATTCAATCTGTTTAATCCATAGTATCAAAATGATGTCATTTAAATAACCTTCCTTAGCCAAGGAATGACAAGAATTAAGACTAGAACTACATCTCTTAAGTCCTAGACTAGTGAATTTCCAAAGTGAGTAACAAATTATCTTTTACACTTTGAAAATATCAAGGATTTAATAAATTAGAGGTGGTAGTACTTTTTATTATAAGTTTTAAAAACATTGATTTACATTTGAAGTCAAGAAGTGGTACAGAACATACCCCAAAGAATGCAGGCTTGCCCTTGAGTCCATAGTGACACCAAATGCCTTGGAATCTTTGTCCACTTATATTTTTATCATGGTATGTTTTAGGGTTTATACAGTGAAAGATAATGAAATGGATAATGAAATGCCTTACTCAATACTACAAGGCCAGGCGCGGTGGCTCACGCCTGTAATCCCAGCACTTTGGGAGACTGAGGTGGGTAGATCATGAGGTCAGGAGATTAAGACCATCCTGGCCAACATGGTGAAAATCCATCTCTACTAAAAATACAAAAATTAGCTGGGTGTGGTGGCGTGTGCCTGTAATTGCAGCTACTCGGGAAGCTGAGTCAGGAGAATCACTTGAACCAGGGAGGTTGCAGTGAGCCGAAATCGTGCTACTGCACTCCAGCCTGGCGACAGAGCAAGAATCTGTCTCAAAAAAAACAAAACCTAAAAAAAAAAACTACAACAAAATATACCCTTGTCCAAAATTAAGAGTAAATCAATACTATATTATATGTCTATATAGTATGGTGGTATAAATCTGCCATGATAGTGGAGCTGGATAGTACAGATTATGTAGACATTTTTTTTTTTGAGACAGGGTCTCACTCTGTCACCCAGGTTGGGTGCAGTGGTGCAATATCAGCTCTTTGCAGCCTCGACCTCCGGGGCTCAAGCAGTCATCCCACCTCAGCCTCCAAAGTAGCTGGGATTATAGGCATATGCCACCAGCCTGGCTAATTTTTGTATTTTTTGTAGCAATGGGGTTTCGCCTTGTTGCTCAGGCTGGTCACAAACTCCTGAGCTCAAGCGAACCACCTGTCTTGGCGTCCCAAGGTGCTAGGATTACAGGTGTGAGCCACCGCCCCCAGCCTCACACAGACATTTTGAGATAAAACCATATTCTTCCTTTTGTTTTGTTTATTATGGATTACAAATTTATTTGGCAATTAAAAGTAACAGACCAGGCTGGGCGAGGTGGCTCACGCCTATAATCCCAGCATTTTGGGAGGCCAAGGCAGGTGGATCACCTGATGTCAGGAGTTCGAGACCAGCCTGGCTAATATGGTGAAACCCTGTTTCTGCTAAAAATACAAAAAATTAGCTGGGTGTGGTGGTGTGCTCCTGTAATCCCAGCTACTCGGGAGACTGAGGCAGGAGAATTGCTTGAACCTGGGAGGTGGAGGTTGCAGTGAGCCGAGATCACGCCATTGCACTCCAGCCTGGGCAACAAGAGGGAACCTTCATCTCAAAAAAAAAAAAAAGAAGTTACAGACCACCAGACTATATCATCTCGTGAGTAGATGAACTGTTGGATAATACTTTTATTCTCTTTGACTAAAATATAATAAAATTGCCTAAATTTTGAGTGAGATGTTATTTCAGTGTAATGAAATAGAGTTTTTATTTGCTATTTGGACATGGTAGATTTTTCCCAATGTGATCTTATATAACTGTACTTAACTGCTTTTTTGCCTTTTATTATTAAAAAAAATTCTTTGCTAAAATGATTAATTAATGGCATATCTTAACAGAAATATATACATTAACAAATTCCTTGGTCATATCTTGTTTTCTAGGGAATGGTTGTATCTCTTGTCACATGAAATGTTGAATCCATACTATGGCCTCTTCCAGTATTCAAGAGATGATATCTATACATTGCAGATCAATCCTGATTCTGCTGTTAATCCGGTATGATTTGTTGTTATGATGATGTGAATTAAGTTGTGACCTATAATGCTTTTCATCTTTACATGTTAATATAGTTTATTATTTAGAAATTTTTGTCCTTGTCCTAGTTGTACCCTTTGACTCAGCAATTCCTCTTCTATAAAGTTTTCCCAAGCAGGTGATTATGGATATATACTACAGTTTGGAAACAGGGATGTTTACTGTTTGTAGTAGCCCCCAACTGAAAACAACCCACTTGTCTTCAAGAGGGGAGACTGATTAAATTATTACATGAAGCAGAATAATGCAAATGATTAAAGGCATAGATTCTGGAATTAGACATGTCATCGTCTCATCACTTACTAGCTTTGTGACCTGTCAGGGCAGGTTCATGGATGTAAGCTTCAATTTTGTCATTGCTAATAAATACGTTTGTACCTGGGAGAGGGGTTATGAGAATTAGATGGGACCTTGTACGTTAAGCATTTAGCACAGTGTTGTATGTTATTAAGTCCACAACTCTATCGACTACATTATTAAGCACTCAACAGAAGTTAGCAGTTATTACTAATGTACTGTTTTTATATTATTTTGTCTTTTCATACAAATGCATACTATACAGCCACTAAACTGATAATGTGGGATAACAGTTAATGATATGGAAAGATGGTATTTATGATGTGTTAAGTGAAAAGAAGGTTATCAAATAGTTTAATACAACTTTGGGATGTGTGTGTGTGTGTGTGTGTGTGTGTGTGTGATTTTAAAAAAGAAAAACTTTTTAAGATAAGGTTTAAAGACGAGCTTAAAAGATTACTTAGTAAATGGGTAAAAGAATTTAAAAATACAAACATCTAACAAAACAATCTGTGACGACTGACCAATATATGCAAACAGGGTAGAAATGTTAGATTTCTTTCAGGAAATTATTTAGGGAGGATTTTGAGCTGAAGGTTGTTTGGAGGGCCCACTGCTGCCACTGTAGTGATGATAGCCCACATTCATTGAGTGCTTACATATGCCAGGTCCAGTTCCATGGGTTTCAAACATCACCTCATTTTACTCCTCATAGAGATGCTTTTTAGAGAGATACTGTTATTCTCATATTCCCAGATGTGGACAGTTAGTCCTACAGGGCTAAGTTTGTCCATATGCCAGTGACTAGCAGAATCATGATTCTAATCCAAGTCTGACACCAAATCTGTGCTCTTAAATCTATGGTGTTTTGACATTTAATTTCTGGTTAGGTCAAGGAAGTAGGGAGGTTTAGGATTGAAAGATTTTTTCATGACAAGGGCTCAGCAGGGGGTAAGAGAAGGAAGAGAAAAGGATCTCCAAGTAGCTTAATGAAGTGCTGGGGGACCATAGTTTGGACTTAATTTCTGAAAGATAAAATTGACAAAATGACTGGACCCTGTGAGAAGGGCCTATTACCCTGTGTAATATGTTGTTCTCTGGTGATCTAGAGACTACTGAGCATGCCCTAGAGAAATGCTTCCTCCTGGCTATATTGAAGAGTACAAATTTGATGCTTACTCTCAAAAAATTAATGTTGTTGAAATATTTCATTTTTATTAAAATTTTCCTGAGTAGTTTCTAACTCAAGTATATACACTCTTTTCAATTTCAGGAACATTTATCCTATTTCCACTTCGTTGGACGAATAATGGGAATGGCTGTGTTCCATGGACATTATATTGATGGTGGTTTCACATTGCCTTTTTATAAGCAGTTGCTTGGGAAGTCAATTACTTTGGATGACATGGAGTTAGTAGATCCAGATCTTCATAACAGTTTAGTGTGGATACTGTATGTATTGAGTCTTCTATCTCTTCAGTATAGTTAAACTCTGAGCTTTTTTTAAAAAAAAAGTTTCAAAACTGATGTATTTTAAAAAAATTACTATACACAGAAAATATTGGGTGGTTATCTGAGTGATGGGATCACATAAGTTTTCCCCCTTTTTGTAGCTTCTTTATACATTTCAAATTCCTTAAACTTAGCAAGTGTTATTACTTTAAAAAGGAAAAAAAAACTAGTATATTCTTTTTTTAAAAGTACTTTATATAATGATTTCCTCAATGTGAGGCAAATCCTGTTCCAAACCTGCATGTGTTAGAATAGCGAATTCTTGCTGTCATTGCTTTTAATGAAGTGGTGATTGTTGGAACCATACTTTTAGAGTAAGAGCTAATTGTTGAATTTAAGCTAAGAACTGATTCTGTTTTGCAAGAGGTCATTCTTTTATGAAGAGACACTGGCAGTGTTTATTTTTTGCTAAGTAGGCAGTAGCTTTCTCAATAGGGATAAACAGGCACTTGGCCACTTACAGTACCAAGTAGGGCTCTTCAGAATGCCAAATAGAACTGAAATTTTCTTATGCTGGTGGTTCTAGCAAGGCCCATCTTTGACCAGGGCTCTTTCTCATTATTCAGGAAGTTAAATGTTTCCTGTGTTTATGAAGGTTAAAAGCTCCTTGACTTTTATCTCCAGAAAGAACTAGGTGGTGTGGTAGTGTAAGAGTTCATAAGCAGAATCTGACCTCACATTTGTCATATTATAAAAATGATCTTAGTTTTATCTGTCTCACCAATTAATACATCTATAGGATCTGTATTTTATGTTTCCCAGTGACATATCTTTTCCTTTTTCCTATCCAGTGAGAATGATATTACAGGTGTTTTGGACCATACCTTCTGTGTTGAACATAATGCATATGGTGAAATTATTCAGCATGAACTTAAACCAAATGGCAAAAGTATCCCTGTTAATGAAGAAAATAAAAAAGAATATGTCAGGTAAACACTTCTGTGTTCTTAAGGCTGAATTTTTTTTTTTAATGTTCCAGAATGTTAGCATGAACAAACTTAAATATTTAGGTAGTAATACTTAGTGTTACAAAATCTGCTTCACCAGAATTTAGTGGCTTATTAAAAACAGCCACTTTATTATTTCTCACAATTCCCAAGGGTCAGGAAATTGGGCAAAAGAACAAGATGGATGACACACTACTGTTGGACAAGTTGTAAGCTAGGCCTGCAATGCCAAGATGGCCTCTTGACTCATAACTAGGATAGCTCAAATGGCTGAGGGCTAGCTGGCATGGCTGTCGATTACAGTCACTGTCTGGGGTCTAGTACTCATTGCTGGCTGAGTTCCTTGGTTCTCCCTGTGTGATATCAAAGGCCACTTCCTCTCTCCAGGGCCACTCTCTCTCCCAAAAAGATAGCCAGACTTCTTACGGGGTGGCCAGCTTTCCAGAGCTCAAAAGCAGAAGCTGCTAGATCTTTTTAAGACCTAAGCCTGGTCCTGGCCAACATGACTTCTGCTGTCTACTTCTGGTTAAACTGAGCCAGCCAGCCCTGTTTCAGCATGGAGGAGGAGCTGTACAAAGGTGTAAATACCAGGAGACGTGGGCATTGGGGCCACATGTGGTGTAGCTACCACAGGTGGGAATTCAGAAGGGCTTTTGTGCTGTATATTATTAACACTTAGCCTGTTTATAAATGAGCACATTGTGAGTTTAGGGATAAATGTAAATAAATGTTTTTCAGATTTCATAAAGTAAAAATTGAGGAATTTTTATGTATTGGGCTAATTTGGCCTATGAGAAGTAAAAAGTCTTCTAAACATAGAACTATGGTAGTCAGTTTTAGGAGTTTGACTTTGAACTTTATGTACACAGAAACTTGCATCCTATACTTTTTTGTATAGATTATATTTCCAAATCTTACTGACAAAAATTATTCCTAGTTTAAAAATGAGGTCCATTTGATTGAACACTGGCATAGCTTTTCTGGAAAGCAGTGTGATACCAGCATGTGCCCTTTAACTAGCAGCTCAGTGTTTAGGGCTCTTCTGCAGAAACACACATGTTTAAAGAAATACAGGGAAAGATGGTCAGTTACATACTACTTGTAAAAAAAAAAACTGCACTATCAAAATGTTTTTAGAGAGGAATGATTATATTATACATTCAACAGAATATTATGTGGATATTTAAAAGAAAGACCACATAAACTGTCAAATTTGAAAAGTAAATCTTAGAAAAATTATGTAGTAACAAAGTCCATTTAAAAAAAAAAATTATGCTGAAGATGTTCAGGAAGCTGCAACCAAATAAAAGTTTTTGCCTAGGATGAGGAAGTGGAGGTGATGAGCCTGGAAATAGAGAGGAAGGAGAGAGACGGTAGAAGAATGGACTTTCATATTTTACTGTCTCCATAGTTAATATTTGATGTTTTGAAATACACATAATAAGTATGCATTACATTTCTACTTAAAAAAGTGAAAGAACAGGTTGGGTGTGGTGGCTCATGCTTGTAATAACACAATTTTTGGAGGCTGAGGCAGCAAATCACTTGAGGTCAGGAGTTTGAGACCAGACTGCCCAACATGGTGAAATCCTGTCTCTACTGAAAATACAAAACTTAGCCAAGTGTGTTGGCAGGCGCCTGTAGTCCCAGCTACTTTGGAGGCTGAGGCACGAGAATTGCTCGAACCTAGGAGGTAGAGGTAGCAGTGAGCCGAGATTGTACCACTGCACTGCTGCCTGGGCGACAGAGCAAAACTCCCTCTTAAGAAAATTAAAGAACAAATTAGAATTTCCTAAGTCTTAGTAGTGTCTCCTTTGGAAGACCTAATGTGTCTTACTCAATCTCTGGATCCTACTCTCCAGGGTTCAGTCATGATTAGAGCATATAGTAATAATCCTTTTCCAACTACAGGTATGAGATAAAAAATTACAAAGAAAAACTTTTACAGTAGTACAGTTTTGCTGTCCCCTTAACTCAACAAACAAAAATATGGCCCTCCAAAGGATATAATGTTAAGTAACTTATTTCTTAAAATGGAGAACTATTTCGCCAAGGTTGGAAATGTTAACAAATTTGACAGATGCGTAAGTTCGGTGATATGTGAGATGGAGAGGTTTTCTTGGGTAGATAGATAAATAAAAGCAATTCACTTATAAATCATAAATTCACACAATAGATGTAGTTTAGCACATTTTTTATTGGTAAAATGACACCTTCCAGAATTTTTATAGCCTCTAAAGAACAATGAGTATTTAATCAAAAAGTGTTTGCTTATTGGCTTTTACTATTTCTTTTCATTTTGGATATGAGGATTCTCTACCTCCTTTTCTCTCATAGACCTCCCTCAAATAGAAACAGAATACCCAACACATTCAAGTTACATTTGCAAGTAAAATCAGAAAAATTGTCACTTTTGAGTAAATAAGCTCTTTATTCTAGTTATTGGCCTATATGCTTTAAGTTTAGAAAGAAATTTCATGAAGATTTTAACTTCAGGCTCGGCTCTGGTAGATGTACCATTTCCCAGGAGCTTCTCTGATTTGAAGGGTTGCTCTACTGACGCTGCTTCTGTTAGTAGAAGGTTACCACTTTTCGTCAACATTGAACTGCGTCACACCTCCGGATTCATTATCTCCATTATTCTGAGGTTTATTTTTAGACGTTAGGCTAAGTTGTTAATTTTAGATGCTTGTAAAATGCGGTGTTGCTAAAGTAGAGATTTATAATAATTACCAGATCTGAAAATGTATGTGATTATATGAAATCCCTGCCTAATGTTTACAGGCTCTATGTGAACTGGAGATTTTTACGAGGCATTGAGGCTCAATTCCTGGCTCTGCAAAAAGGATTTAATGAAGTAATTCCACAACATCTGCTGAAGACATTTGATGAGAAGGAGTTAGAGGTTAGTGCATTAGTATTATAACATTGCTAGTGTAATAAGGAAGGATTGGGAATTATTTTGTTACTTAGTTTTAGAGGAAAGTCATATTTCTGGTGCTTTCTAAGTTTCATGGTTCTGTGCTTGATAATTCTTACTCACCGGAAGTCTTTCATGTTTTGGAATTTCTACAAGTGAATATTCTCTGTCTTTTTATTTTTTTCTGAGACAGGGTCTCACTCTGTCACCTAGGGTGGGGTGCAGTGGTGCGATCATGGCTCACTGTAGCTTTGACCTCCCTGGGCTCAAACGATCCTTTCTCCCCAGCCCCGCAAGTAGCTGGGACTGCAAGCACACACCAGCATGCCTGGCTAACTTTTTGTATTTTTTGCCATGTTGCCCAGGCTGGTCTCAAACTCCTGAGCTCAAGTGATCTGCCTGCCTTGGCCTCTGAAAGTGCTAGGATTATAGGCGTGAGCCACCACGCCCAGCTGTGAGCAATCTCTCTTATATTGTGAACATTTTAAATTTATTTTTCTATCCTGTACTTTCTTATTTTAAACAGATTTCATGTCTTATATGTACATTCTTCCAATATATATTTATTCCCTAACTTAGTGGTTACTGATTTAGTTAAGTAAAACCTTATTAGTCTACCATATTGAAATTTATTTGGATAAGAGCCTACTCTCAATTGGTTTATAGTAAGCTTTGCAAGAAAGCATTTGATAGACAAGATCATGGAGAAAATAAAACACCTAGGATAAATTGTATCTAAATGTCTTTTTGTGTGTATGTAAGACAGAATCTCGCTCTGTTGCCCAGGCTGGAGTGCAGTGGCACAACTTCAGCTCACTGCAGCTCCACCTCCTGGGTTCAAGTGGTTCTCCTGTCTCAGCCTCCCAAGTAGCAGGAACTACAGGCGCATGCCACCATGCCCGGCTCATTTATTTTTAGTAGAAATGAGGTTTCACCATGTTGGCTAGGCTGGTCTAGGACTCCTGACCCCAAATGATCCACCCAACTTGGCCTTCCAAAGTGCTAGGATTACAGGCATGAGCCACCTCGCCTGGTCTCTAAATGTCTTTAAAATTAACAGCCATACTAAACAGTTAATAGTTTTTTTGTTTCCTTTTAAAGCTGGCCCTTATACCCCTCAGGTCTGGTTTTATAATTAAGACCTTTAACAAACACATCTGAATTTCCTACTGAACTACTACAAAAAAAAAAGAAAAGAGGTTTTATTCTATTAAAGGTCCCAAATGTATTTAGTCGTTAGGGAGAACACAAATATTTGAAGTCTACTAATAATTTGAAACATGATTTTATTCACTGCCTTCAGTGTCCTTTCTAACTAAATCTGTTAATAGACCTGTTAGCAAACAAATCTAAAAAGGTTAAGTTTGACTTAATACTCTCCCCATTCCTTTTGTGAATGAATTGTTCATAGTGAAATAGCCAGAAGGAAGTAGTTAGAAGGAGGAGAACATAGCAGGAATGACAATAAGGTTGAAATATAATGCACTTTCATCTCTTTATACAATAAATGAGGATTTGGCCTTCTAACTGCCATTCCTCTGAAGGAAAGAATTTAGGAGGTGTCTTTCATGTCATTGAACACACCCATATCCTTTTTGGATAATTCTTCCCTGTTCATTGTGGTGTTCAGTGAACCCTGTAGAAACTTTGTTGGAGATTTTATTTCAGAACCCTATAGAAGCATTATTTGGAGACTTTATTTGGTAGGGTTAAGATTTTTAATATAGTTTCTACTGCTAATGAGTCATGAAAATTTTTTTTTTTTTTTTTTTTTTGGATACAGAAACTGATTCAGTCGCCCAGGCTGGAGTGCAGTGGCACAATCTCTGCTTACGCAAACTCTGCCTCCCAGGTTCAAGTGATTCTCATGCCTCAGCCTTCCTAGTAGCTGGGACTACAGGTGTGCACCACCACATCTGGCTAATTTTTGTATTTTTAGTAGAGATGGGGTTTCACCATCTTCCCCAGACTAGTCTCAATCTCCTGAGCTCTGGCAGTCCGTCTGCTTCGGCCTCCCAAAGTGTTAGGATTACAGGCATGAGCCACTGCACTGGGCCTGAATCAGTAAACTTTTTATTTTTATTTTTGAGATAGAGTCTCAATCTGTTGCCCAGACTGGAGTGCGATAGCATGATCCTAACTCGCTGTAGTTTTGAGCTCTTACGCTGAAGTGATCCTCCCATCTCAGTTTCCCCACTACCATGCCTGGCTAACCTGTTTTTGGTTCTTTTTTTGGAGACAAAAATCTCACTTTGTCCCCCAGGCTGACAGGATCTCGGTTCACTATAACCCCCACTTCTCCTGTTCAAGTGATTCTCATGCCTCAGCCACCCAAGTAGCTGGGATTACAGATGTGCACCACCATGCCTGGCTAACTTTTTGTATTTTTAGTAGATACAGGGTTTCATCATGTTGGCCAGGCTGGTCTCAAACTCCTGACCTCAAGTGATCTGCCTGCCTTGTCCTCCTAAAGTGTTGGTATTACAGGTGTGTCACCACGCCCTACCCATTACACTTTTTAAAGACGATATGTATAACATTTATTTTAGTGTTGTATATATTAGTCCTAGGTTTAATTCTATAAAATCTAGGATTTGCAAATTATGTTTTGTAGTACATATGGAATTCACTATTATAAACATGTTAGATTAGTAAGGTGAGTTAGTCTTATACCCTAGGGAGATGTATTAATAGTATCAAAATGATTTGGATATAGTTCATCTGTATGACTCTCCATCAGCATGTGTTCAGCCGAGGTTTCTATCAATGTGCTCATGCATTTTGTGCTTTAATATCAACTTAGATTATTGAGCAAAATGTAGGCCGGGCATGATGGCTTATGCCTATAATCCCAGTACTTTGGGAGGCTGAGGCTGGCGGATCATGAGGTCAGGAATTTGAGAGCAGCCTGGCCAACATTGCGGAATCCTGCCTCTACTAAAAATACAAAAATTAGCTGGACATGGTGGTCCATGCCTGTAATCCTAGCTACTCAGGAGGCTGAGGCAGGAGAATCGCTTGAACCCGGGAGGCGGAGGTTGCAGTAAGCCTAGATCACGCCACTGCATGCCAGCCTAGAAGACAGGGTGAAACTGTGTCTTAAAAAAAAAAAATTAAGCAATTTCTATGAATCACTATTCCACACCCATTTCTGAAGTTCTTTTGCATTATTAGTTGCTTCCACAGGATGTGGTGAAATAGATGTTACTGTGGTATCACAGCAGAGGACATTGAATTGCCCTCAGTCGACGAAGCTGATGGGTATTGAAACTAGTATATGATGTAGGTCCAAGGAAGGCACATAAAACTGTATTTATTCTTTGGGTCTCAATTTCTGTCCATGTTTTAAAAATTTATAATTTTATTATGAAGTTATAAAACATTCACAATTTTTCTGCCTGGTCAAGTCTATCACAGCATTGGTTCTCAGACCCTGGCAAGGGAGTCTGCAATGAGTTGATACCTCTGGAGCTTTTTAAAATATAGAGCCCAGCCATCACACCAGATGCACTGAATTAAAATCTGTGAGCCTAGGACCTGGTATGTCAATTTGAAGAGCTTTTCAGATGATTCTGATGTGCAGCTTTGATTAGGAACCACCAAATGGGAGCCGGCAGTACAAATCTAAATTTCTCTTTGAGTAATTTTTGGCCTGGCTATGGTTTCCACAGGTTCATTGCTGTGTACTATTTTTACAGCTCATTATTTGTGGACTTGGAAAGATAGATGTTAATGACTGGAAGGTAAACACCCGGTTAAAACACTGTACACCAGATAGCAACATTGTCAAATGGTTCTGGAAAGCTGTGGAGTTTTTTGATGAAGAGCGACGAGCACGATTGCTTCAGTTTGTGACAGGATCCTCTCGAGTGCCTCTGCAAGGCTTCAAAGCATTACAAGGTAACAGCCTGAGGGACAGGCAACTGGGTGTCAGGTGGGCCAAGAGCTGGGGGTGGGACTGTCAGTGTTGGGTCTGTGTAGATATTTTGTAAACCATGTGCTTAGAGATTCTCTTTTCACTTCTTACCTATGACTCTCACATTGTGATACCTTCTTCTCCTTCCTTTCTCTTGTTCCCCTCCCAAGAGTCTTTTCTGCGGGCTTCTCTGATTGTAGTGAGTGCTGCATGCTAGAGACCATTCGTGATGATGCTCTGCCTTTTGTTTTCTGGTCACCTTATGTTTAATTCTGTTCCACATTACTGTAGGGGAAATTATTCACTTCCATGTTCACATCTCGACCTGGTGAAACATTTACCTGCCTGGGATGCCTCTCCCCTCTACTTTTTCATTCTTTGAAGCATGAGTCATGTTTTCGGTCAGAGTGTGGCATCGGTTACTGCATGGCATTGGACCAGTTGTTTACAACCACATTCCTTTTTTAAGAATGGTTTTCCATGGAATAGCTGGTTAACTTTGGGATGAGTTGGTAATATTGCTAATGAATGTGGCACTTCACTGGGTGGCAGTTGCTTCCTTTACCTCTTAAGCACTTCCTTTTCAAAGCTGCTGGTGATGAGTAAGGACATCCAAAGCGAGACTGGTACATAATTGGACAGTGCTGCCCACAGCGCATGCGCTGAAATCCCTGAGGAGAGCCTGCTTTCAGTTGTGCTGCCCTTCTCTGTAAGGAGAGCTCATCATCATCATACTGCCTAGATGCAGAAAGTAAAGTTGTATTTCTGCTACATGTATTCATATGGGGTGTCTGTGCAAACCGAAATGGATTCTATAGACTGCTCTTTTGCTCTCAGCCCAGTTTGAGTCATGAAGTCTAAATTTGCGTTTAGGTTCCTCCTCTTTTTGAATGTGTGCATATGTATTTTACCTTGGATTTGCCTGATTACTTTTCTTCTCAAGCTTTTGGGGTAATGATTTTCTATAAAAGATAAGAAATTGGGAAAGGGATTTCAATCCTGAACTTCTTCTCAAATGGAAATGCTAATATATTAAGGAATCTAAGCCTTATCTAAGATTAATTCTGGCTTTCAAAACCCAGATTCTTTTCCTGTTGCCCTTTGGTAGTACAGATTTATCAGCATTCCTCTATCCCTCCATCCTGTGGTTTATGTACCAGTTTTTTCTAAGATTTTTGGAGACTAATGCATGCACCTGCAGTGATTTGACCCAGTTTCCTTCATTTTCAGGTGCTGCAGGCCCAAGACTCTTCACCATACACCAGATTGATGCCTGCACTAACAACCTGCCGAAAGCCCACACTTGGTAAGGTATTTTTGTAGCTTTATTCCCCATTCCATGTACATAGGTGTTAGTTCCAAACAGATTTGACTTTTTATTTATTGTACTTACTAGTAAATGGGCCTTTAAGAAGAATGATAAACAACTTGTTTAAGTGACTTAAAAGTTAAGATTATTTGCAAATTGGTAGGAAAACCCAAAAGTGGTCATCTCTGTTTTAGAGAAATACAACTTTTTTTTCTTTTTTATACCATTAAAAGTGAACATGATTGCTAGAGAAATACAAAGTTTTAGTTTTCTGTGTAACACAGACTGATATGGCTATATTGGTATACACTTTCTAGGCCAGTTTACTTACTTTGAATGAACTGTGTAAAATTTGATTTGCTTATTCACAGCTTCAATCGAATAGACATTCCGCCCTATGAAAGCTATGAAAAGCTCTATGAAAAGCTGCTAACAGCCATTGAAGAAACATGTGGATTTGCTGTGGAATGATGAGCTTCAAGGATTTACCCAGGACTCTATTTATACAACCCTGACTGACAGCCTCCTTTCAGCAGAATTTCAAAGAATGCTGAAATACAGGAAAACACCCCCCCCTTTTTTTTTTTTTAATTCTAGGACACTGTGAGGGGAAAGGACAATTTTGAAATTCCTTTTCAAGGAAAAAAAAGGTCTTTATGCTTTGCCATGAGGCCACATTCAGCTGCTATTTAAACTTAATATCTTGAACCTAAAGAATGCTGACTTTTCCTACATTTCCAGAGTTAGGCAGTATTCTACACTTAAAGACTACTACTATTTTTATAAAAGGTAATCTATTCAAATCGCTTCAGATTTCAAGTCTCTCAAACATCAAGACAACTTCAGCAGTCGGTACAAGTCACATTTCATTTTGATTGAATACATGATTTTGAATAGCTCCTGTACTTGCTCTTTGTAAAAAAATAAAATTATTTTGAATTATTCTACCTTTGTAAACAATTGGCTAAAAGAATCATCTTTAAGAAATTAAGCCATTTTACATGTTTGTGTTTTCTATAGCAGAGCATTATATTTTGCATTATATGTTCCAACCTAGTGTAAGTGGGTCTTTTTTTACAGTTTTCAAGAATGAATTTCCTGGAATACAGCTATATAATTTTGGTTGTCAAATTCCTAATGCAGCCATTTAGTCTAAACTTAGTCATTTATTTGCTACAATAAAATGTGTTCAGGGGCTCCCTGTTTTTAAGAGACTCTGTTAAAACAACCCTAATGTTTTTATCTTGAATCGATATGATTAGGTATTTTGGACTTACTTTTAATCTTAAAATATTGCATTTTTATAGCTTCTCAGAGCATGTGGATGGGATGGGATTTTCATTATTTTGCTGGGTCAGCTTATCTTTATATATACTGTTTCTGTAAACCAAAGCCTCTGACAAGTGCACCTAATTTATATTGTATTTTAATTACAGTGTAAGTTTCCATTAACAAAACCATCCTAAAGTGTTGACTCCTCATAATTTTAATTGGCTAAAATTATGAAAAAGGAAGAATTTTGCTCTAAAGATTATTAATATGCTTAGAAAATCCTGCTTTTACCTAACAGAATGAAGTGGGGTTGAGGGGGCGGTAGTACAGGGATGTGATTACTAAAGAAACAGTGATTCTAACTCTGTGATACAAATTACTTTGAAACTGAAGAGCTCATTTTGGAAGTAAGGGAATCCCACTTCCCTTGGTGTTGAAGATCTGCATCTGATTTTGAAATGTCCAGATTTAGCTTTCAAGGTGTGTGGCATGTTGTATGATCCAGAAGCAACCAAAACTCTGGGGTGAGGGAGTGAAATAATCTGAAATCACAGGTGGATTTTTAAATTCAACCATCAAAAATATGCTCTATTTGTTTGTTTTTTTTTTTTTTTTTTTACAAAATTGATGTGAAATAAGCAAATCTTTTTTCTCTTTTTTTCCAGGTGAAGAAATAAGCAAAATTTTAATGAGATAATTAAGCTGCAGAATTTAAAGTTATCAAGTAAATTGGTCTTATGTGTTCTGTGATTGAGTGGGTTTCAGTCTGTGTTCTTGGAGCCAAAGGGTTCCTCAGGGGTGCCTCAGAAGTGATGGTTGCAAAGAAGAGGGGTTAGAGAGAGGGAGCAAAGGGGCAGGCCTAGCTGGTATTCGAGCAGGGGCCTCTGGCTCCATATCCCCAGCCCTTTACCCAGAACAGTTCGTTTTTCTCTTTTATATATTGAAATTTCAAATAAGCTTTCATGGAGTGCAGCAGAGTGGGGAGGAAAGGGTGGGATAAAAGAAGTGGAGATTTTGCTGCTTTAAAAAAATCAAGAACTACTTCTGTAGTAAAATATTTCAATGTGTTTCATTTGGCCAAATCAACTGTCACAAGTAAGCTAGTCATAGTTATAACTGTGCAGTATGCTTATGCCTACCTTTTTCTTCTCAAACAATTTGGTTTTTTTACATTGCATTTTGAAATGTATGGAAATAGTGTCTGTGTTCTTTGATAATCAGTAATTTTCAGCTGTCATGCTAGTACCTTATTGGTTGCAGGCCCATCTTGTTTTATATTAAAGCACTAGTGCAGTTTATAATTGTGCCTACTTCTAAAATCTTTCAGTAAAAAATAAGTACATAATGGATACTTTATAGATATCATAACTGACAGGGATGCAGTAATAATCAAATGCTACTATCACTTATTTTAATATACAATTTTATAAAGCAGGCAAATACCATTGCTTTTTGAGTGCCTTTTTAACTTTATACTAATGATTTAATAGAGCTTTTAAAAAAAAAAATTGGCCGGGCTCGGTGGCTCAAGCCTGTAATCTCAGCACTTTCGGAGGCTAAGGTGGGTTGATCATCTGAGGGTCAGGAGTTCAAGACCAGCCTGGCCAACATGGTGAAACCCCATCTCTACTAAAAACACAAAATTAGCTGGGTGTGGTGGCGCACTCCTGTAATCCCAGCTACTTGGGCTGCTGAGGCAGGAGAATTGCTTGAATCTTGCAGGCAGAGCTTGCAGTGAGCCGAGATCGCACCACCGCACTCCAGCCTGGGTGACAAGAGCGACACTCCGTTTCAAAAAAAATAAATTACTCTCTGTAACAGTCTGTGATATCAACAACACATATAAAAACATGATTTAATTTCCATTTCAAAGTTACATTACCCGATTACTTCCAAATAGGTGCTAAGCAAAAACCCCCAATGTGTCATTGAACCATGGACTTGCATCTCATGTTTAATGTGAATATTTATTTCCATGTCCCTCTTAACTAGATTTTTCTTCTCGTCCTTCTAGCTGTATTATTATTTTAGATATGTGGTATCTGTTTTCATACTCTTGCCTTTCCATCATGAATGCTTAGTTATGAACAGAGATTACTTTGTAGAGCTCATAGGCAGTACAGAGAGGTGAGTTTTGTCTCCGAGGGCCTTGTATCTTGATGTAGGTTTTAAATAGTGCTGTGTATAGTGTACATTTTGTTTTGCACATAGTTTGTTGCCCCAAATGGGTTTTTACCAAGATTTTTTTCTTTCATGTATTTACAGTCCGGAGCACAAGATTCTCTTCTTTCGAATACAGTGTAATTCACTTTGCAACACTAAATCTGGGCTTTGAACTTCCAGTGCATTGGCGGGAGTTAGAGGGTGTTCTAGCCATCCTTAGTTTGGTAGAGCAGCTCCTTCTGCTTGTTTCTAAGCGTACAGTCAACGGGTGCCATTTGTGGTATTTAACATTGTTAGGATGATGATTGTTCCAAATGCTGGGTGGTTTTATTTCTAGATATAGTTCACTTTATGTAATATTCTTCTTTCTCTCAAACTGACTTTAAAAACAAAGTTTTATCATTTTCATTGTATTTGTATTTATTACAGAGTGTTTTAGCTTTGATATCCTTTGTATTTTCACTCAATTGTTACATGAGCTTTATCAATAACATCTGTATAAATGGTTTTTAAAAATTAACTATGTATGTGCCCATGCCGAAGTCGAGCAATAAAATCAATGCTGTTTGCACTGTCACAGCATCAACATTTTTAAAGAATACTGAGTTTGTAATTAATTGTTTTGAAAACATTTATGATTGGCTCTATGGAGGGTGACAACATGATTCACAAAATGAAAAGTTCAGGAACACATGCCATCCTTAGTTGATGCCTCTGTAATGTTGCAGAGCTCAGGCCTCCTGTCTCCAGGCAGAGCATGGAAGGTGCCTGTTTTCTCTGGCGTGGTGACTGCTCAGCTAGCAGTAGCTGTTGTGGGCTATGCATACGTGGATTTCTGAGGGTGGTCAGGGGTTAGTGGGGAAGAGCGTCTTGGTCCTGCCATCTTTGTTATAATACCATCTCTGCTCTGAGGGCAGGGCTATGATAAGGGCTCATATTTGCTAACCCTACCTTGGTATATCGTGCAGTAAAATTCTCAAAATTTTTCTAGAAGCTCTGGATTTTAAGGTTTCTAGTTCACTACTCTAAAGTCCAGCTAACTCCATGGATGGAAAAGGAATGAATATGGTCTATGTGAATCTCTACACAGGACTGGATACAACAGAAGGAACACCTGGGAAATGTGTAAGTAGTAGCAGTGTATTAAAAAGTTCAAAAGGTGAGCATGCTGTTCTTTTATATTGTCTTGAAATTTTTCTGTTGTTTTGCTTTGTCCCTCAGTGCTGTGTTTACTAGTTTTATTAAAAATTTGTAAAGTTTTAGTACATTAAAGATTTTAGGCCAGGTGCGGTGGCTCCTGCCTGTAATCCCAGCACTCTGGGAGGCTGAGGTGGATGGATTACAAGGTCAGGAGTTCGAGACCACCCTGGCCAACATGGTAAAACCCTGCCTCTACTAAAAATACAAAAATTAGCCAAGCGTGGTGGCATGCGCCAGTAATCCCAGCTACTTGGGAGGCTGAGGCAGGAGAATCACTTGAACCCAGGAGGTGGAGGTTGCAGTGAGCTGAGATCACACCACTGGACTCCAGCCTGGGCAAAAAAAAAAAAAAAAAAAGAAAAATTTTTTTAGGCCTGCTGTGGCTTGCACCTGTAATCCTAGCACTTTGGGAAGCTGAGGCAGGTGAATCTCTTGAGCCTAGCTTGTGACCACCCTGGGCAACATGGCTAAACTCCATCTCTGTAAACAATACAGAAACCAGCTGGACCTAGTGGCATGTGCCTGATGGTCCCAGCTATTAGAGGTGGGGCTGAGATGGGAGGATCGTTTGAGCCCTGGAGGCCTAGGCTGCAGTGAGCCATGATTGTGCCGCTGTACTCCAATCTGGGCAACAGACTGAGACCCTGTCTCAGAAACAATTTTTAATTTTTTTAGTATTATAATAGTCTACAAATTATCCAAAAGTTTGACTAATGATCGGAAGTTTAACCTGAAAAGTGTCCCTCCATTGTAATAAAGGTTAACCATGTTACCCACTCTATTGATTTGTATTTTATATCCCGTATATTTACAATATATGTATATACACAACAGAACAAGATCCTAGTAACAGGATAGAGGAGGTAATTACTTAGGAAAAGTGTAACATTGCTATGTTAACACTTGTAGCAAACTAGACAGACCAGATGTATTTTTTTTGAGATGGAGTCTCACTCTGTCGCCAGGCTGGAGTACAGTGGCACGATCTCAGCTCACTGTAACCTCTGACTCCGTGATTAAAGCAGCTCTCCTGCCTCAGCCTCCCGAGCAGCTGGGATTACAGGCACGCGCCACCACACTCAGCTAATTTTTGTATTTTTTGTAGAGCTGAGATTTCACCATGTTGGCCACCATGGTCTCAATCTCCTGACCTCATGATCTGCCTGCCTTGGCCTCCTAAAGTGCTGAGATTACAGGTGTGAGCCACTGCACCCAGGCATAGACCAGATTTTAAAGTTAAATTTTATTTAAAAGGTGTCTGCCCTAAATGTGATTTGTCCTCTGTTCATTCAACAAATACTTACTGTGCTCGTACTACATGCCAGGCTCTGTACTAGCTGCTAGCTATATAGCTTTGCATGGTGGGTTAGGAAATGAACTTCCAAAGTAATGCTTCTAGCCTGTGTCTCACTGTAGGCCAAAGTTCAAACTTAAGTATTTAAAACTCCATTTCTGTACAGCAAAGCAGTCAGTCATGATGGGGGCACATGAGTAAATAACCCACCTCAGCAAGGCAAAAGAGGCAGGGTCTCACAGTGTTGCCCAGGCTGGAGTGCAGTAGCTATTTCACAGGCACAGTCATGGTGCACTGTAGCCTCAAACTCCTGGGCTCATGTTGATCCTATGTCAGCCTCCCAAGTAGCTGGGACTACTACAGGTGGGCTCCACCACGCCATGGTGCAGTCCATGGGATGGGCAAGGGAACCTAAGATGTTTCTCCTGCCTAATTTTCATAATGCTTTTTTTTAGACAGTCCCATTCCGCCACCCAGACTAGAGTGCAGTGGCACCATCTCAGCTCACTGCAACCTCCACCTCCCAGGTTGAAGCAATTCTCGTGCCTCAGTCTCCCAAGTAGTTGGGATTACAGGGTGTGCACCACCGAGCCCAGTTAATTTTTGTATTTTTAGTAGAGATGGGGTTTCACTATGTTGGCCAGGCTAGTCTCAAAACTCCTAACCTCAGGTGATCCACCCACCTCGTACTTCTCTTCATTAATTTTAAATACAGTCTCGTTAGTCCCTATTTATGATAGATGAGGATTTAGTTCTAATACCAAGCACCTCATTCGGTAACACCCCCTTACATAGTGCTTTCCAAATGCATGATTGTGATAAGCCTTTCCTGGACTGCTCCAGGCCAACTGGCTTGATACGCAGGATCCACAGCACTTGAATTGTACCGTCCTCTGCTTACTAAGCTAGTCTGCTGAAGTGGTCTTTATTTGCTTTTCATATTTCAAAAATATGTTGTTGTCTGTCTCCTATATTCTGACCTTTGCTGAGCAATCCTATTCCTTCCCTGGCCAATTCTCTCATAAATTCTTTTTTTGGTTATTCCTAGTTTTTAGCTTAGTAAAGAGTACTAGTTCCCACCAATCAACAGAACTAGCAACTTCAGTCTTCCTAAAACATTTTACATTTTAAAAAAACAGCATTGTTAGGCTTGTTCTAACAAATCTAGTGGTAGTACGTAATCTACCACTCAGTCACACCTCATATGCCTGGGTGCTATGCTTCTGGATCTTTTCTACACTGTATGTTGCCTCAGCTGGGCGCCACCATACCCAGCTAATTTTTGTATTTTTAGTAGAGATGGGGTTTCACCATGTTGGCCAGGCTGGTCTCAAACTCCTGACCTCAAGTGATCTGCCCACCTTGGCTCACAAAGAAGTGCTGGGATTACAGGCATGAGCCACCACATGCCATCACATCTGGCCGCCATATTGCATATTCTCATCTTCTAGCCATGTTATGAAAAGCCTACACCAGGCGCAGTGGCTCACGCCTGTAATCCCAGTACTTTGGGAGACCAAGACAGGCAGATCACCTGAGGTCGGGAGTTCAAGACCAGCCTGGCCAACATGGTGAAACCCCGTCTCTACTAAAAATATGAAATTAGCTGGGCATGGTGCTGTATGCCTGTAATCCCAGCTACTCAGGAGACTGAGGCAGAATTGCTTGAACCTGGGAGGCGGAGGCTGCAGTGAGGCAAGATCATGCCACTGCACTCCAGCCTGGGCGACACAGTGAGACGACTCTGTCTCAAAAAACAAAAAAGCCTACACATATCCAGTACTGTCAATGTTCTCCAAGGCCCACCTCTGATAACCACCCACCTTTCTTTTCTAATTAATGATTCAAATAATATGTATTTTTTTGTCCTCAAGTGCTAAAATTCTAAATTCTTTATTTTTGTTGGCTTAAAGCAACAGGCTTCAGGAGCTGGCTGGTCAAACAAGGCTTGTTAATTACTTTAGCACAAATAATACAACTAATGAAGATTACCCCCTTCCAGATGTTGTTAGGTCATAAATTCAAAAGCAATAAGGTTTTAGAAAATAATTTTTATTTAAAAAATCGTAAGTACTGGAATGAAAATGTAGATAAAGCATTTGAAAATGATTTTTTTCTGGCTTAGACTGTTTACTGGGTCAATTCTAGCTCTGTCCTGGGAAAGGCCTCCGGAACCCTCACCTGTGCGCATGTCTTGCCTCATAGCGAGGGACTTTTACTGTACTGAAAGGAAGCCAGCTGAAGCCGAGATCTGAAGCGCTCAGCTTCCAGTTCCCGGAAGAAAACATCATCGTCATTCTGTGTTATCATGTCCTGCAGTTGCTGAATTTCCTTCTCCATCTTAGATCTCAGCTCCCTCTTCACCTTATGTAAAGTCTGAAAAGAGAAGGCATGTCATCCCGCTATTCATGGCACTTATCCAGGCCCTCATCTACTGTTGTTCCCTCTCTATCTTCCAGCTAATCAATCAAACTCCTCCAAAAATTTTAACAATCTAGCAGCAGCTCCCACAGAGACCTAACTAAAGTTAAAATCATAGGATAAAAATGTCTTGGGTCATAGATGGATTTCCTTATTTGTCTTCTCTCCATTCCCTCTAAAGGCATAATACATTTGTTTTCTATTTCCTAAAAATGCAAATAAATTGTCATGTGTCACCTAATGATGCAGATATGTTCCAAGAAATGCATCAAGTGATTTCGTTACTGTGCAAAATGTCAGTGTGCTTACACAAACCTAGGTGGTGGTACAGTCACTGCACACCTGGGCTGTATGGTATAGCCTACTGCTCCAACCACCAATGTCTGAGGTCCATTGTTGACAGAAACAGTTGCCACGCAGCGCCTGACTTGACTTCTATCTTGTTAATTATTACCTGGGCCTGAGATTTCTCTCTGGCTTTAAGTTCTTGATGTTCCTGTGATATGGCTTCTGCCAGCAATGAAAACTGTTGATAAGGAAGAAAAAAGTCAAATCTTATATTTAATGTTTGTAGTCCAAATGTAACATTTCTTAATGTTCATAGGGCAATATACTGTTCTGTGGTCAAGTATTATTTGATCTTAAATTTCAATCTTGAAAATGGGGTCCAGCTGGGCGTGGTGGCTCATGTCTGTAATCCTAGCACTTAGGGAGGCCGAGGCAGGCGGATCACAAGGTCAGGAGATGCTACTCGGGAGGCTGGGGCAGGAGAATCGCTTGAACCCAGGACGCAGAGGTTGCAGTGGGCTGAGATTGCGCCAGTGCACTCCAGCCTGGTAACTGACAGAATAAGACTCCATCTCAAAAAGAAAAGACTTCCACCAAGATGGCTAAATAGGAACAGCTCCGGTCCACAGTTCCCAGTGAGAGCAAGCCAGAAGGTGAGTGATCTCCACATTTCCAACTGAGGTACCAGGTTCATCTCATTGGGACTGGTTAGACAGTGGGTGCAGCCTGAGGAGGACAAGCTGAAGCAGGGTGGGGCGTCACCTAACCCGGGAAGCACAAGAGGCCAGAGAACTCCCTCTCCTAGCCTAGGGAAGCCATTAGAGATTTTTCCGGACACTCTGACACTCTGGCTCAGATACTGTGCTTTTCCCATGGTCTTCACAACCCGCAGAGCAGGAGATTCCCTCCGGTGCCTACAACACCAGCACCCCGGGTTTCCAGCACGAAACTGGGCTGCAGCATTTTTTGTTGTTGTTGTTCTCATACCCCAGTGGCACCTGGAATGCCAGCAAGACAGAACCGTTCATTTCTCTGTAAAAAAGGGAGCTGAAGCTAGGGAGCCGAGTGATCTGGCTTGGTGGGTCCCACCCCCACAAAGACCAGCAAGCTAAGATCCACTGGCTTGAAATTCTTGCAGCCAGCACAGCAGTCGGAGCTCAACCTGGGACATATGAGCTCCATGCGGGGAGGGGCGTCCACCATTGCTGAGGCTTGGCTAGGCAGTTTTGCTTGTGTAAACAAAGTCCCAGGAAAGTTTACACAGCAATTGGGTGGAGCCCATGGCAGCTCAGCAAGGCCTCTGGAGGCAGATAGTGACTGGACTCCCTTCTTGCTGGGCAAAGCATCTCTGAAAAAATGCAGCAGGCTGTCAGGGGGTTATAAATAAAGCCCCCACCTTCCTGAGACAGAGCACCTGGGGAAAGGGGCGATTGTGGGTTCTGTTTCAGCAGACTTACACATCCCTGCCCAGCAGCTCTGAAGGGAGCAACAGATCTCCCAGCACAGCACTTCAGCTGTGGGACACCCTGGCTCCTCAAGTGGCTCCCTGACCCCCGTTTATCCTGACTGGGAGTCACTCATACAGGAGAGCTCTGGCTGACATCTCGCCGGTACCCTTCTGAAACCAAGCTACCAGAGGAAGGAACAGGCAGCAATCTCTGCTGTTCTGCAGCCCCCGCAGGTGATTCCCAGGCAAGCAGGGTCTGGAGTGGACCTCCAGCAAACTCCAGCAGACCTGCAGCAGAGGGGCCTGTTTGTTAGAAGGAGAACTAACAGAAAGAAATAGCTTCAACATCAACAGAAAGGACGTCCACTCAAGAGACATCATCCAAAAGTCACCAACTTCAAAGACCAAAGGTAGATAAATCCACAGAGATGCGAAGAAACCAGCGCAAAAACGCTGAAATCACCAAAAGCCAGAATGCCTCTTCTCCTCCAAGGGATCACAACTCCTCACCAGCAAGGGAACAAAACGGGATGGAGAATGAGTTTGACAAATTGGCAGAAGCAGGCTTCTCCAAGTGGGTAATAACACAAACTTCTCTGAGCTTAAAGGAGCATGTTCTAACCCAATGCAAGGAAACTAAGAACCTTGAAAAAAGGTTAGATGAAATGCTAACTACACTAATCAGCATAGAGAACATAAACAACTTGATGGAGCTGAAAAAACACAGCATACACAAGTTTCAATAGCCAAACTGATCAAGCAGAAGAAAGGATATCAGAGACTGAAGATGAACTCAATGAAATAAAACAAGAAGGCAAGATCAGAGAAAAAGTGAAAAGAAATGAACAAAGCCTCCAAGAAATATGGGATTATGTGGAAAGACCAAATCTATGTTTGATGAGGGTACCTGAATGTGACAGGAAGAATGAATCCAAGCTGGAAAACACCCTTCAGGAAATTATACAGGAGAACTTCCCCAACCTAGCAAGGCAGGCCAACATGCAAATTCAGGAAATATAGAGGCCACCACAAAGATACTCCTAGAGAAGAGCAACCCCAAGGCACATAATCATCAGATTCACCAGGGTTGAAATGAAGGAAAAAATGCTAAGGGCAGCCAGAGAGAAAGGTCAGGTCACCCACAAAGGGAAGCCCATCAGACTCACAGTGGATCTCTCAAGCCAGAACAGAGTGGGGGCAACATTCAACATCCTTAAAGAAAATAATTTTCAACCCAGAATTTCATATCCAGCCAAACTGAGCTTCATATGTGAAGGAGAAATAAAATCCTTTACGGACAAGCAACTGCTGAGAGATTTTGTCACCATCAGGCCTGCCTTATAAAAGCTTCTGAAGGAAGCACTAAACATGGAAAGGAACAACCAGTACCAGCCACTGCAAAAACATACCAAACTGTAGACCATCGACACTATGAAGAAACTGCATCAACTAATGGGCAACACAACCAGCTAGCATCAAAATGGCAGGATCAAATTCACACATAACAATATTAACCTTAAATGTAAATGGGCTAAATGCCCCAATCAAAAGACTGGCGAATTGGATAAAGAGTGAAGACCCATCTCATGTGCAAAGACACACATAGGCTCAAAATAAAGGGATGGAGGAAGATTTACCAAGCAAATGGAGAGCAAAAAAAAGCAGGGGTTGCAATCCTAGTCTTTGATAAAACAGACTTTAAACCAACAAAGATCAAAAGAGACAAAGAGGGGCATTACATAATGGTAAAGAGATCAATGCAACAAGAATAGCTTAACTATCCTAAGTATGTATGTACCCAATACAGGAGCACCCAGATACATACAGCAAGTTCTTAATGACCTACAAAGAGATTTAGTTTCCCACACAGTAACAGTGGGAAACTTTAACACCCCACTGTCAGTATTAGATAAATCAACGAGACAAAATTAACAAGGATATCCAGGACTTGAACTCAGATCTAGACCAAGCAGACCTAAAGACATGTACAGAACTCTCCACCCCAAATCCACAGAATATATATTCTCAGCATCACACAGCACTTACTCTAAAGTTGACCACATAATTGGAAGTAAGTCACTACTTGGCACATGCAAAAGAATGAAAATCGTAACAGTCAGTCTCTCAGACCATAGTGCAATCAAAAATTAGAACTCAGGATTAAGAAACTCAACTCAAAACTGCACAGCTCCATGGAAACTGAACAACCTGCTCCTGAATGACTACTTGATAAATAATGAAAACAGATATAAAGATGTTCTTCAAAACCAATGAAAACGAAGACACCATGTACCAGCATCTCTGGGGGACACATTTAAAGCAGTGTCTAGAGGGAAATTTATAGCACTAAATGCCACAAGAAAAGCGAGGAAAGATCTAAAATCAACACCCTAATGTCACAGTTAAAAGAACTAGAGGAGCAAGATAAAACAAATTCAAAAGCTAGCAGAAGACAAGAAATAACTAAGAGCAGAACTGAAGGAGATAGAGACACACAAAAAAATCAGTAAATCCAGGAGCTGGTTTTTTGAAAAGACTAACACAATAGACCACTAGCCAGACTAATAAAAAACAAAAGAAGTACTGAATAGATGCAATAAAAAATGATAAAGGGGATATCACCACCAATCCCACAGAAATACTACCATCAGAGATTACCACAAACAACTCTATGCAAATAAACCAGTAAATCTAGAAGAAATGGGATACATTCCTGGACATTTACACCCTCCCAAGACTAAACCAGGAAGAAGCTGAATCCCTGAACAGACCAATAACAAGGTCTGAAATTGAGGCAGCAGCCTACCAACCAAAAGTCCAGGCCCAGATGGGTTCACAGCTGAATTCTACCAGAGGTACAAAGAAGAGCTGGTACCATTTCTTCTGAAACTATTCCAAACAATACAAAGAGGGAATCCTCCCTAACTCACTTTATGAGACTAACATCATCCTGATACCAAAACCTGGTAGAGACACAATAAAAAAAGAAATTTCAGGCCAATATCCATGATGAACACTGATGCGAAAATCCTCAATAAAATACTGGCTAACTGAATCCAACAGCATGTCAAAAAGCTTATCCATCTGATCAAGTCAGCTTTATCCCTGGGATGCAACGCTGATTCAACATACGCAAATCTAGAAACATAATCCATCACATAAACAGAACCAAAGACAAAACCCACACGATTATCTCAACAGATGCAGAGAAGGCCTTCGACAAAATTCAACAGCCCTTTATGCTAAAAACTCTCAATAAACTAGGTATCAATGGAACGTATCTCAAAATAGCAAGAGCTATTTATGACAAACCCACAGCCAGTATCATACTGAATGGGCAAAAACTGGAAGCATTCCCTTTGAAAACTGGCACAAGACAAGGATGCCCTCTCTCACCACTCATATTCAAAATAGTACTGGAAGTTCTGGCCAGGGCAATCAGGCAAGAAAAAGAAATAAAGGTATTCAATTAGGAAAAGAAGTCGTCAAATTGTCTCTATTTGCAGACAACATGACTGTATAATTAGAAGACCCCATCATCTCAGCCCAAAATCTCCTTAAGCTGATGAGCAACTTCAGCAAAGTCTCAGAATACAAGATCAATGTGCAAAAATCACAAGCATTCCTATATACCAGTAACAGACAGACAGAGAGCCAAATCATGAGTTAACTCCCATTCATAATTGCTACAAAGAGAATAAAATACCTAGGAATACAACAAGGGATGTGAAGGACTTCTTCAAGGAGAACTACAAACCCACTGCTCAAGGAAGTAAGAGAGGACACAAACAGATGGAAAAACATTCCATGCCCATGGTTAGGAAAAATCAATATCGTGAAAATGGCCATACTGGCCAAAGTAATTTACAGATTCAGTGCTCTCCCCATCAAGCTACCATTGACTTTCAAAGAATTGGAAAAAACCACCTTAAACTTCACATGGAACCAAAAAACTGCCCGTATAGCCAAGACAATCCTAAGCAAAAAAAAAGCTAGAGGCATCACGCTTCCCGACTTCAAACTATACTAAAAGGCTACAGTAATCAAAACAGCATGGTAACATGGTACTGGTCCCAAAACAGAGATATAGACTGATGGAACAGAACAGAGGCCTCAGAAATAACCCCACCCATCTACAACCATTTGATCTTTGACAAATCTGAGAAAAACAAGCAATGGGGAAAGGATTCCCTATTTAATAAATGGTGTTGGGAAAACTGGCTAGCAATATGCAGAAAGCAGAAACTAAATCCCTTTCTTAGACCTGATAGAAAAATTAACTCCAGATGGATTAAAGATTTAAACATAAGACCTAACACCACAAAAACCCTAGAAGAAAACATAGGCAATACCATTCAGGACACAGGTACAGGAAAAGATTTCATGATTAAACACCAAAAGCAATGGCAACAAAAGCCAAAATAGACAAATGAGATCTAATTGAACTTAAGAGCTTCTGCACAGCAAAATACCATTAGAATGAACCGGCAACCAACAGAATGGCAAAAAAGTTTTGCAATCTACCCATCTGACAAAGGGCTAATATCCAGAATTCACAAAGAGCTTAAACAAATTTATAAGAAAAAAACAAACATGCCGGGCACAGTGGTTCATGCCTGTAATCCCAGCACTTTGGCAGGCGGGTGGATCACCTGAGGTCAAGTCTTCAAGACCAGCCTGGCTAGCATGGTGAAACCCCATGTCTACTAAAAATACAAACAAAAATAAAAAGACAACCCCGTCAAAAAGTGGGTGAAGGATATGAATAGACACTTTTCAAAAGAAGACATTTATGGAGCCCACAAACATGAAGAAAAGCTCATCATCACCACTAGTCATTAGAGAAATGCAAATCAAAACCACATTGAGATACCATCTCATGCCAGTTAGAATTGCGATCAGTAAAAAATCAGGAGGCAACAGATGCTGGAGAGAACGTGGACAAACAGGAACCCTTTTACACTGTTGGTGGGAGTGTAAATTAGTTCAACCACTGTAGAAGACAGTGTGGCGATTCCTCAAGGATCTAGAACTAGAAATACCATTTGACCCAGCAATCCCATTATTGGGTATATACCCAAAGAATTATAAATCATTCTATTACAAAGACACAATGCACATGTATGTTTACTGCGGCACTGTTTACAAAAATAGCAAAGACTTGGAACCAATCCAAATGCCCATCAATGATAGACTGGATAAAGAAAGTGTGGCACATATACACCATGGAATACTATGCAGCCATAAAAAAGGATGCATTCATGTCCTTTGCAGGGACATGGATGAAGCTGGAAACTATCATTCTTAGCCAACTGACAAAAGAACAGAAAACCAAACACCACATGTTCTCACTTAA
>CAUYLG010018267.1:0-16760 GCA_963573385.1 Cacajao melanocephalus
AAAAAAAAAAAAAATATGCTTGTCTATTAGTGGCATTGTATGTGAGATGGGTCTCTTGAAGGCAGCTTCCTGTAGAGTCTTGCTTCTTTATTCAACTTACCATTCTGTGCCTTTTAATTGGGACATTTTGTCTGTTTATATTCAAGATTAATATTGATAAGTGCAAATTTGATCCTGTCATTATATTGTTAGCTGGTTATTATGGAGAATTGTTTGTGTGGTTGTGTCATAATGTCAGTGGTCTATGTACTTATGTGTGTTTTGCAGTGGTCAGTAATGATTTTTCCTTTCCATATTTAACACTCCCTTCAGGACCTCCTGCAAGGCACATCTAGTAAGGCAGCAAATTCCCTCAGCATTTGCTTGTCTGAAAATAGTACTATTTCTCTTTTGCTTATGAAGCTTAGTTTGGATATAAAATTATTGATTGAAATTTCTTTTTTAAAATCATGCTGAATATAGGCCCCCAATCTCTTCTGGCTTGTAGGGTTTCTGCTAAAAAGTCTGCTATTAGCATGAAAGATTTCCTTTTGTAGATAACTTGTCATTCTCTCTTGCTGCCTTTAACATTTTTTCTTTTATTGAGACCATGGAGAATCTGATGACTCTGTGTCCTGGGAATTTTTTCTTTTTTGTGTGTAGTATCTCATAAGGTTTCTCTGCATTTCCTGAATTTGAATGTTTGCCTTTCTAGCAAGATTGGGAAAATTTTCATGTACAATATCCTAAGATATGCTTTGCAAATTGCTTACTTTCTCTTTCAAGGATGCCAATGATCAGATATTAATAGATATGATAGATATAAAGCTATGATATCTCTTTACATAATCCCATATTTCTGGGAGGTGTTGTTTATTCTTCTTTAATATATGTTCTTTTTGCTTTTGTCTGATGGAGTTATTTCAGAGAATGGATCTTTAAACTTGCAGAGCCTTTCCTCAGCTTGGTTGATTTTGCTGTTAATACTTGGAATTGCATTCTTAAAGTGAGTTTTACAGTTTTTCAGCTCCATCAGATAAGCTTGGTTCCTTCTTAAAATGGTATTGGGCTTGTGGGTGCACAGAAATCAAGAATTGAGGTTTGGGAATCTCCACCTAAATTTTAGAGGATGTATAGAAATGCCTAGGTGTCCAGGAAGAAGTCTGCTACAAGGACAGAGCCCTCATGGAGAACCTCTGCTAAGGCAGTACAAAAGGGAAATGTGGGGTCAGAGCCCCCACATAGAGTTCCCACTGGGGTACTGCCTGGTGGAGCTATGAGAAGAGGGCCACTGTCCTCTAAACCACAATGGTGGATCCACTGACAACTTGTACCCAGCTTGTACCATGCACCTGGAAAAGCTGCAGACATTCAATGACAGCTCATGAAAGCAGCTGGGAGTGGGGGCTATACCCTGTAGAGCCACAGGAGTGGAGTTGCCTAAGGCTGTGGGAGCCCACCTCTTGCATCAGTGTGAATGGGATGTGAGACATGGAATCAAAGCAGATTACTTTAGAACTTTAGCATTTGATTGTCCCACTGGAATTAGGACTTGCATGGGGCTGTAGCACCTTCATTTTGACCAATATATCCCATTTTGTATGGGTGTATTTACCCAATGCCTGCACCCCCCATTGTATCTAGGAAGTAACTAACTTGCTTTTGATTTCACAAGCTCATATGCAGAAGGGACTTGGCTTGTCTCAGATGAGAATTTGGACTTAGACATTTGGGTTAATGCTGGAATTAATTAAGGCTTTGGGGAACTGTTGGGAAGGCATGATTGCTTTTGAAATGTGAAAAACACTGAGATTTGGGAGAGGCCAGGGGCAGAATAATATGGTTAGGCTTTGTGTCCACACCCAAATCTTACCTTGAATTGTAATTCTCATAAACCCCACATGTCAAGGGAGAGACAGGTGGAGGTCATTGAATCATGGAGGTGGTTTCTCCCATGCAGTCCTCATGATAGTGAGTTCTCACATAATCTGATGTTTTCTAAGGGGCTCTTCTCCCTTCACTTGTCACTTCTCTTTCCTGCTTCCTTGAGAAGAAGGTGCCTTGCTTCCCCTTCTCCTTTTGCCATAACTATAAGTTTCCTGAGGCCGCCCCATCCATATTAAACTATGAGTCAATTAAACCTTTTATCTTCAGAAATTACTCAGTCTCAATTATTTTTAGTATTTTGAAATGGACTAATACACCCCTAACAACTCTCTAAGCAGCTGTCTCTGCCAACTCAAGTGTCCATGGGGGTTGTGAAATGTCCTACTGCTAGGATTCCAGAGATCCATGGTGTATCCGTCCATTTTCACACTGCTGATAAAGACATACCTGAGATGAGGTAATTTATAAGCAGAAAGAAGTTAAATGGACTCACAGTTCCACGTGGCTGGAAAGGCCTCACAATCACAGTGGAAAAAGACAACCATAACTTACATGGTGGCAGACAAGAGAGAAAAGAGAGCCAAATGAAGGCGGTTTTGCCTTATAAAACCATCATATCTCATAAGACTTATTCACTACCATGAGAACAGTATGGGGGAAACTGCCCTCATGATTTAATTATCTCCCATGGGGTCCCTCCCACAACACTTGGGAAGTAAATAATTCTGGTAATATGACAAAATAAGGTTCTATCATACCCTCAAATGGTCATACTAGCTCTCCAGCAATGGATTTAAAGCCAGAAGAAATCTCTGATTTGCCAGATAAAGAATCCAGAAGGATGATTAGTAAGCTACCCAAAGAGACACCAGAGAAAGGTGAAAAACCTACTTAAAGAAATTAAAATACAGAATATTGTTGAAAAAATGTCCGGAGAAATAGATAACATAGAGAAAAGACAATCACAACTTCTGGAATAAAAGACAGACCTAGAGAAGTACAAATTATGCTGGAATGGTTGAACAATAGAATTAAACAAGTAGAAGAACGAATTTGAGAGCTTGAAGACAAAGCTCTCCAATTAACAAAATCTGATAGACACAAAGAAAAAAGAATGTAAAGAAATGAACAAAGCTTCCAAGAAGTCTGGGATTATGTTAAATAGCCAAACCAAAGAATAATTGCTGTTGCTGAGAAAGAACAGAAATCTAAAAATTTGGAAAAATAACGTGAGGGAAGAATTAAGGAAAATTTCCCTGGACTTGCTAGAGATCTAGACATCCAAACATAAGGAGCTCAAAGAACCTGGGAAATTTATCACAAAAAAGATCATCACCTAGGCACACAGTTATCAGGTTATCTAAAGCCAAGATGAAAGAAAGAATCTTAAGAACTGTGAGGCAAAAGCATCAGGTAACCTTAAAGGACAACCCATCAGATTAATGTCAGATTTCTCAGCAGAAACCCTACAATCAGCGGAGACTAGGGTCTTATCTTTAAACTCCTGAAACAAAATAATTATCAGCCAAGAATTTTGTGTCCAACAAAACTGAGATTCATAAATGAAGGAGAGATAAAGTCTTTTTTAGACAAACAAATACTGAGAGAATTCAGTACTACCAAGCTGATGAGGGAATAAAACCTTTCGGGTCAATCAATGGGGAACATTTTGGAAACCCTAGCATGGGAAAAGGTCAATACAGGTACTTCAATCTTATCAGGAGGCTGTGTTCAGAGTATCAGTTAGCTGTTCAACCACATTCCAATACTGCTTGCAAGTTCAATGGAAACTAGGAAACAACCACCACAAAGAGAAAATTAGGTGACTCATGGTCACAAGCCCTTTCATGGTCACAAGCCCTCTCCCCACACAGGACTAGGGGGCAAACACTCAGCAACTCAAAATTACTTGGGGATATAAGCCCAGGCAGCTCTGACCAACAAATAGCAACCCTCTCAGGTCTCCTTCCGTGCTGTGGAAGCTTCATCTTTGCTTGCTCAATAAATGGTTTTGCTGCACACTCTTTCGGACCATGAACTCTTGTTTGGAGCTATAGCACTCACCATGGGGTTAAGGCTCTCTGCTCAATTCTTCAAGCAAGGGAAGCCAAGAATATGAGCTCAGAGCCCAAGCTGAGCACAAAGAAAAGCCCTTCTCAGGGCCATCCTTGGACCCAGCAACCATAGTATTTTCAGCAACACTAGCACTGCAGAAAATGCTAAAAGGAGTTCTAAATCATGAAACAAAACCTCGAAATACACCAAAATAGAACGTCCCTAAAGCATGAATCTCACAGGGCCGATAAAACAAAACAAAACAATAACAAGAAAAAACAGTGGAAAAAAAAACACCCCAAGGTATTCAGGCAAATGAAGAATAGAATACTAACTTACCTCTCAATACTAAATTGAGTGTAAATGGCGTAAATTCTCCACTTAAAAGATGGCAGAATGAATAAAAATCCACAAACATGTATTTCTGCTTTCAAGAGATTCACCTAATACAGAAGAACTCACACAAGGTAAAGGGTAGAAAAACATATCTCATGCCAATGGCAAACAAAAGTGAGCAGGAGTATCTATACTTATATCAGATAAAACAGACTTTAAAGCAACAACAGTTAAAAAAGACAAAGAGGGACATTATATAATGATAAAAAGATTAGTCCAACAGGAAAATATCACTAAATATATATGCACCTAACACTGGAGCGCCCAAATTTATAAAACAATTACTACTAGACCTAAGAAATGAGATATATGGCAACACAATAACAGTGGAGGAAGTCAATACTCTACTGAGAGCACTAGAGAGTTCATCAAGACAGAAAGGCAATAAAGAAACAATTGACATAAACTATACTCTGACACAAATGGACTTAACAGACACAGAGTCTACACAATCAACTGCAGAAAATACATTATTATTATTATTTTTTTAGACAGAGTCTCGCTTTGTCACCAGGCACCAGGCTGGAGTACAGTGGCACAATCTCGGCTCACTGCAACCTCCACCTCCCGGGTTCAAGCAATTCTCCTGCCTTAGCCTCCTGAGTAGCTGGGACTACAGGCGCACACCACCACACCCAGCTAATTTTTGTATTTTTAGTAGAGACGGGGTTTCACCATTTTGGCCAGGATGATCTCTATCTCTTGACCTCGTGATCCGCCCGCCTCAGCCTCCCAAAGTGCTAGGATTACAAGCGTGATCCACCGCACCCAGCCCGCATTCTTTTTATTAGCACATGGAACATTCTCAGAGATATACTGCATGATAGGCCACAAAACAAGTCTCAATAAATTTAAGAAAATCAAAATTATATCAAGTACTTTCATAGACCACAATGGAATAAAATTGGAAACTCTCTAAACTATACAAATACATGGAAATTAAATAATCTGCTCCTGAATAATCTTTGGATTAGCAACGAAATCAAGATGGAAATTAAAAAATTATTTGAACTGAACAATAATAGTGACACAACCTATTAAAAACTCTGGAATACAACAAAAGCAGTACTAACAGGAAAATTCATAGTATTAAATGCCTACATCAAAAAGTGAAAGAACACAAGTAGACAAAGCTCACACCTCAAGGAACTAGAGAAACAAGAACAAACCAAACCCAAACCCAGCAGAAGAAAAGAAGTAACAAAAATCATAGCAGAACTAAATGAAATTGAAACAAAAAGATACAAAAGATAAATCAAACAAAAATCAGATGTTTTGAAAAGAAAAATCAATAGACCAGTAGTGAGACTGACCAACAAAAGAAGAGAGAAGATCCAAATAAGTTCAAATAGAAATAAAACAGGAGGTATTACAACTGATACCACAGAAATACAAAAGACTATCCAAGGCTACTATGAACAACTTTACGAGCATAAACTAGAAAACCTAGAGGAAATGGATGAATTCCAGGAAATCTACAACCCTCCTAGCTGAAAGTAGGAGAATCAGAATCTCTGAACAGACCAGTAACAAGCAGTGAGACTGAAATGGTAATAAAAAATTTGCCAACAACAAAAAAAAGTCTAGGACCAGATGTATTCACAGCTGAATTCTATCAGACATGCAGAGAAGAATTGGTACCTCTCCTATTGATAATATTCCAAAGATAAACAAATTGGAAAGTCTCCCTAAATAATTATAGAAAGTCAGTATCCCCTTAATACTAAAACCAGGGAAGGACATTAAAAAAAAAGAAAACTATAGACCAATATCCCTGATGAACGTAGATGCAAAAATCCACAACAAAATACTAGCAAACTGAATCCAACAGCATATCAAAGATAATTTACCATGATCAAGTGGGTCTTATACCAGGGATGCAGGGATGGTTTAACATACATAAGTCAATAAATGTAATACACTACATAAACAGAATTTAAAACAAAAATCACATGATCATCTCACTAAACACAGAAAAAACATTTGACAAAATCCATCATCCTTTTATGATTAAAACCCTCAGCAAAATAAGCATAGAAGGGATATACCTTAAGGTAATAAAAGCCATCTATAAGAAACCCACAGTCAACATTATACTGAATGGGGAAAAGTTGAAAGCATTCCCTCTGAGAACTGGAACAAGACAAGGATGCCTGATTTCCCTACTTCTATTCAACATAATACTGAAAGTTTCAGCCAAAGCAATCAGAGAAGAGAAAGAAATAAATTGGGCTGGGCATGGTGGCTCATGCCTGTAATCCTAGCACTTTAGGAAGCCAAGGCAGGCAGATCACAAGGTCAAGAGATCGAGACTATCCTGGCCAACTTGGAGAAACTCCGTCTTTACTAAAAATACAAAAATTAGTTGGGCATGGTGGCATGAGCCTGTAGTCCCAGCTACTCAGGAGGCTGAGGCAAGAGAATTGCTTGAGCTGAGATCGTGCCACTGCACTCCAGCCTGATGCCTGGTGATGGAGCAAGACGCTGTCCAAAAATAAAATAAAATAAAATAAATAAATAAATAAATAAATAAATTGGTAAAGAGGTAGTCAAACTGTTACTGTGTGCTGATGATATGTGTATTCTTAGATAACCCTAAAAGCTCATCCAAAAGAGTCCTAGAATTGGTAAATGAATATAACAATATTTCAGGATAAAAAATTAATATATAAAAATAAGTAGCTCTGACATACACCAACAGTGACCAAGCTGAGAATCAAGTCAAGAACTCAACCCCTGTCACAATAGCTGCAAAATAAATAAATAAAATACTTAGAAGTATTTTATACTTAACCAAGGAGGTGAAAAACCTCTACAGAGAAAACTACAAAACCCTGCTGAAAGGAATAATAGACAACACAAACAAATGGAAACATACCCCATGCTCATGGTGGGTAGAATCAATATTGTGAAAATGACCATACTATCCAAAGCAATATACAGACAGATTCAATGCATTTCCCATAAAAATACCATAATCATTCTTCAAAAAACTAGAAAAACAATCCTAAAAGTCACTGAAATCAAAAAAGGCCCACATAGCCCAAGCAATACTAAGAAAAAGAACAAATCTGAAGACATCACATTACTTGACTTCAAATTATACTGCAAGGGTGCAGTCAACAAAACAGAATGGTCTTGGTATAAAAATAGGCACACAGACCAATGTAACAGAATAGAGAACCAAGAAATAAAGCCAAATACTTAAACAGCCAATAAATCTTTGACAAAATATACAAAAAAAGCAAAGAAAATGGTATTGGGAAAACTGGCAAGCCACATGTAGAGGAATGGAACTGGATTGTCATGTCTCACCTTATAAAGAAACCAACTTAAGGTGGATCCAAGACACAAATGTAAGTTCTGAAATCATAAAATTTCTAGAAGATAACATTGGAAAAAACTCTTCTAGACATTGGTTTAGGCAAATAATTCATGACTAAGAACCCAAATGCAAAATTAAATAGATGGAACCTAATTAAAACTAAAAAGTTTCTGCACAGCAAAAGTAATAAACAGGAGAGTAAACAGACAGCCCACAGAGTGGGAGAAAATATACATAAACTATGCCTGTGACAAAGGACTAATATCCAGAATCCACAAGGCACTCAAACAAATCAAGAAAAAAAAATCCCATTAAAAAGTGGGCAAAAGACATGAATAAACAACTCTCAAAAAGAAAAATATATATACAAACAGCTAACACAGATGAAAAAAATGCCCAATATCACTAATTAATAGGGAAATTCAAATTAAAACCACAGTGACATATAACCTTACTCCTGCAAGAATGGTTGTAATTAAAAAATAAAATAATAATAGATGCTGGTATGGATGTGGTGAAAAGGGAACACATTTACACTGCTGGGGGCAATGTATACTATTACAATCTGTATGGAAAACAGAATTGAGATTCCTTAAAGAACTAAAAGTAGAATTCCCATTCAGTTCAGTAATCCCATTAATGGGTTTCTACCCAAAGGAAAATAACTCTCATAAAAAAGACACATGCACTTTCATGTTTATAGCAGCACAATTTGCAATTGCAAAATATGGAACCAACTTAAAGGCCCATCAACCAACAAGTAGATAAAGAAAATGTGGTATACATACATCATGAAATACTGTTCAGCCATAAAATGGAACAAAGTAATGGCCTTTGTAGCAACTTGAATGAAGCTGCAGGCCATTATTCTAAGTGAAGTAGCTCAGGAATGGAAAACCAAATACCGTATGTTTTCATTCGTAAGTGGGAGCTAAACTACGAGGATGCAAAGGCATGGGAATAATATAATGGACTTTGTGGACTTGAGAGAAGGGTGGGAGGGGATGACAAATAAGATACAAATTGGGTACAGTGTACACTGCTCAGGTGATAGGTGCACTAAAATCCAGAAATCACCACTAAAGAACTTAAAAACTACCCCCAAAACTATTGAAAAATTTTAAAAAGCCCTCAACAAATTAGGTATATAAGAAACATACCTTAAATGATAAAAGTTACATACAACAAATACACATCATGTGGAAAAGCTAAAAGCATTCCTTCTCATACCTATAACAAGATAAGGATACCCTCTTTCACCACTCGTATTCAACGTAGTGCTAGCCTAGCAAGAGGAATCAGGCAAGGGAAAGAAAAAAAAAAGCATCCAAATTGGAAAAGAAGACTTCAAATTATCTCTATCTGGTGACAATATAATTTTATACCTAGAAAGCCCTAACAACTTCTCAGAAAGACTCTTAGATTTGATAAATGACTTCACTAAAGTCTCAGGATACAAAATCAACATACAAAAGTCAGTAGCATTTCTATACCCCCAATAACATTCAAGCTAAGCCCAAATCAAGAAGTCAGTCTTATTTTTAATAGCTACAAAAAGAAAATAAAATATGTATGAATATTTTTGACCAAATAGGTAAAAAAAAGACCTCTAGAAGGAAAATATATAACACTGATGTAAGAAATTATATTAATAGATGACACAAATGAAAAAACATCCCATGTTTATGGATCTGAAGAATCAATATTGTTAAAATGATCATACTTCCCAAGGCAATCTACATAGTCAATATAATTCCTATCAAAATACCAACATTATTTTTCATACAATTAGTGAAACAATCCAAATATTCATAAGGAACCTAAAAAACCCAATAGCCGTAACAACCCTAAGCAAAAAGAATAAAGCTGGAAGTAACCCTACATTAACTTCAAATTATAGCACAAATTATAGCCTTGTACTGTAATTTGAAGTTAATGTAGGGATGTTAGTTAATTTATAAAATAGCATAGTAACGGTATAAAAATAGACATGTAGAGCAAGGGAATGGATAGGAGAACCCAGAAACAAAGCCACATACCTACAGCCAACTGATGTTTGACAGAGTCGACAAAAACATGCACTGGGTAAAGGACATCCTCATTCAATAAATGATGCTGGGAAATTTGGATTGCTACATGCAGAAGAATGAAACTGGATTCCTGTCTCTCACTATTTACAAATATGAACTAAGGATAAATTAAAGGTTTAAATGTAAGACCTAAGATTATAAAAATTCTAGAAGTAAACTGAGGAAAAACCCTTTTGGATATTGGCTAAGGCAAATAATTTATGACTAAGATCTCAAAAGGCAACAATAACAAAAATAGACAAATAGAAGTTAATTAAACTAAAAGGCTTCTAGACAATGAGATGATCAACAGAGTGAACAGAAAACCTTCAGAATGGGAGAAAATACTTGCAAGTGATGTATACAACAAAGGACTAATGTCCACAGTCTACAAGAAACTTAACAAGAAAGAAACATAGCCCCATTAAAAAGTGGACAAATGACATGAACATAAATTTTTCAAAAGAATACAAATGTCTAACAAGCATATGAAAAACGCTCAACATCACTAATCAGAAATGCAAATTAAAACAACAACAAGATACCATCATTCAGAATGGCTATTATTAAAACATCAAAAAATAATTGCTGTTGGTGAGTATGTGGAGAAAAGGGAATGCTTACACACTGTTGGTGGGAATGTAAATTAGTATAACCTCTAAAGAAAACAGTTTGGAAATCTCTCAAAAAACTAAAAGTAGATTTAGCATTTGATCCAGCAATCCCACTATTGGGCAGATACCCAAAAGAAAAGAAGTCATTATATCAAAAAGATACATTTACTCATATGTTTATGGCAGCACTATTTACAATAGCAAAGACATGGAATCAACCTAACTGTCCATCAACAGATTACTGAATAATGAAAATGAGGATACACACGCACACACACACACACACACACACCCTGGAATACTACTCAGCCATAAAAAATAAAATAATAAAAGAATGAAATCATATTTTTTACAGCAACATGGATGGAACTGGAGGCCATTATCTTAACTGAAATATCTCAGAAAGTCAAATACCATATGTTCTCACTTGTAAATGGGAACAATATAATGTGTACATATAGACATAGAGAATGGAATACTAGACATTGGAGACTTGGAAGGGTTGGAGGGTGGGAGAGGGGTGAGGAATGAGAAATTACTCAAGGGGTACAATGTACACTGTTTAGGAGGTGGTTATGCAAAAAACCACAGAGTTCACCACTACACAATACATCCATGTAACAAAGTGGCATTTGTACCCCATAAAGCTATAAAAGGTGTTTGTAAATAGTAACTATTAATAAAGTATTAAAATTATACAAAAGTCATAAAGAATGCACTGACAAACAAGGCCAAACAAAAAAACCTCCAGCCTATTAGCAAAATATACCCATCTATGCAAAAAACTAAAATGATGAATTCTGACCATGAAATACTAGTAAAACTTAGCAAATATTTCTGCATTAAATAAAGCAATATAAAAGATATTTATAATATTCTACCATATAAGTTTTTAAAGAGGCAAAAATTATTTCAAATTAAACACAAATCAGACTGAAACCGAAGACAGTGATAGAACATAAAATCATAGAATTCACTGCATTTTAAGAATAAAATCCTATAAAAGAATTTTAATTGCAACCAGAATGTCATTTATGTTTGAGAATTACTGTAAGGTTTTCTCAGATGCAAAAAATGACTAAAATACTTGACATATTATCAGTATATACAAATAAAAATATTTAAGAACAGGATAATTAAAGGAAATAGCAGATCTTGAGACATAATTTTAACGATTTTAATAAATATGATGAAGTGGGAACTAAATACAAAAACTCATCAAATATAGTTTTTTTAATGTACTTATCAATAAATGAAGTCTAAAATCAAGGAATATATTCAACTGAGAGGAAACAAGTGTGACTCCAATCGTAAAGGGACATAAAAATGTCAAATTATTCCTTTTACATTATTAAGAAGTCTTGATCATCAAAATATTAAATAACTTACAGTACCTGCATGTAGCATGTATATGTTGCTAGTTATTGGAAAATATAAACAAAACAAATGTGAACCATAAAAAAGTGACTCAATCTTTTGGAGTCATAGACTTCTTAAAATTGAAGAAACCTATGAACCTCTTCTATCTCAGCTTCATTCAACACATATCAACACTTACATTTAAAAGTTTACCTGAAATTCATCTTATTGCATTAGAAATTTATTTCTTTCACAAAATGAAAATCCTAAAATTATACTTCAAAATTGTCTTTAATTAGCTTGCTGCAAACATATCTATTTCAAGAGAGACCTATATCTAACTTATATTAATTAAAATTTAATTCTGTTTCTAGTATCTTTTATTATGAAGACTGCTGTAGTGAATATAGTGTTTTGAATTGGTGAGTGATTCTTCATATGGCAATACACATGAAATTATTGACAAGTAATTAATTTACCATTTTCTATTTGACAGCAGACTGCAGAAAATCCAGACTTACAAAAGTATGCATTAGCAAACACAAACAATGAATTCTCATGGCCACTTCTCAAGATAAGCATGGCTTATGTCGAAGATACCCAGAATTCTCTAAGACATTTCTTTGAAATCATGTCAAATCTTTTGTCTTCAAGGCTGACATCATCTTTGGCAAGGTATACCTTTATTGATGTTTTCTGTGTTAGACAAGAAATGAATATAAAATCCACATTTCAATTTTGAGGCTGTCTGAGCTAAAGCAATCTTCACAAGAGGGCTTCAGAGTTCCCAGATGTCCTCTGATTCCTGCCTGTAGTGAATCTGAGGTATAAACTCTTGATACACTCTGCAGATATATTTCTAGCTTTGGGAAGTTCACATGTTATCTATTTCCCATTTCCCCTTCTAGGGTGTCAGTTTACATAAACTTATAAATGTTTCAGGAGACTCTATACTACTGTACTTGCAGCCAATGGAAAAAGAAAAACATTCTCCAAAAAGTTATGTCAAGTGAACTCTAAAGTTTATTCAACAAATGGAGTTTCCTTATAATTGCATAATACCTAATTTCTTAATAGAAAAAGAAACTGACTGCAAATAATTTAACTGGGGATAAAAGCACTGCCTTATTTTTCTGGGAAGTATACTGAGATAGCTGACTGAATGGATGGAGAATTAAGAAAACCAGTGATTCCGAATCTCTAAAACTCTAAGAAAAAACATGCCCATGTTTACCACTCTTGGTGTATTCTGTCAATGTTAATCCAATAATTTATCAGGCATTGATGGTAACTCCTGTGATAAAAACCTTACTCCTAGATTAATGCTATAGTCTCAACTTTTATCTCACCTACTCAAATACAAGGGAGATCTAAAACATCCACTGCCCCCAGGTCGCATTTAGAAAATTTCATTTTATGTTGGCGCTTGGGAGAGAAACTGACTAATCTGGGGTAAACTGTTCACAGCATGAGTTATTTTGGAGGTGCTTAAAAGTTCAGGCTTTCCTCATTTCTCTTCTCTTTCCAGAGCAAACCAATTTTATCTCAAGTCTTGGCCCTCTGTCCATGCAAACATTATTTATTTGACAAAAAATGAATATAGTATGTGCAACATGTTTTAAAATATGCACACATTGTAAAATAGCTAAATAGAGCTAATTAACATACACATTACCTCACATACTTATTTTGTGGTAAAAATTCTTAAAATCTCGCAGAACAGTTTTTAAGAATATAATACATTGGACTAACTATAGTCATCATGTCACGCAACAGATCTCACGGACTTATTCTTCCTAAATGAAATTTTGTATCTTTTGACAAACATCTTCCCATATCCCACTACCAGCCCCTGGTAACCACCATTCTACTCTACTTCTATGAGCTTAAATTTTGTAGATTTCACATATAAGTAGAATCATGTGATATTTTTCTTTCTGTGCCTGACTTTTCACTAAACGTAATATCCTCCAGTTTCCTCCATGTTATCAAAAATGACAGGATATCCTTTTCTTTTAACAGTTCACAATATTCCACTGTGTACGAATATCACATTTTCTTTATCCATTAATCCATTCGTGGACACTTACATGGATTTGATAACTTGTCTTCTGGGAATAATCCTACAATGAATACGGTAGTGCAAACATCTTTAACATACTGATTTCATTTTCTTTGGATATATACCCAGTATTGGGATTACTGAATAATATGGTTGTTCTGTTTTCACTTTAAGGAAGCTCCATGCTGTTTAACATATGGCTGTACTAATTTACACTCCCACCAACAGTGTATGAGTTCCATTTATTCCACTTCCTTGCCAACACTTGTTATCTTTCATCTTTTTTCTAATAGCCTAACACGTGTTAGGTGATATCTCATTGTGGATTTAATTTGCATTTCTCTAATGACTGGTGATATTGATCACTGTTCATATACCTTGTTCATATATGGCCATTTATGTGCCTTCTTTTGAGAAATGTCTCTTTAGATCCTTTGTTCATTTTTAAATTCAGTTGTTTTCTATTATTTGATTTTCTCATATATTTTAAATATTAATCCCTCATGAGATGTACAGTTTGCAAATATAACTTCCCATTCTATAAGCTGTCTCTTCACTCTATTGTTTCCTTGGCTGTACAGAGCTACTTAGTTTAACATAATACCATTTAACTGGTTTTGTTTTTGTTTCTTTGCCTTTGGTGTTGTTTCTTAAAAAAAAAAAAAAATCATTGCCCAGACCAATGCTGTGGATATTTTTCTTGAGAAATTTTACAGTTACAGGTCTTTAAGTCATTCATATTCATCCATTTGGGGTTGATGTTTGTGTAGGAAGTGAGAGGAGGCTCTAATTTCATTCTTCCTCATGTCGATATTCTGTTGTCCCAACACGATTTATTGAAGAGACTGTCATTTCCTCGCTGTGTATTCTTGGCACTTGTGCTGAAAATCAAATGGCTATAAATGTGTAGACTTATTTCTGGGCTCTTCTTTCTGTTTCTCTGGTCTAGGTGTCTGTTTTTATGCCAGCATCACGTTGTGTTGGCTACTAGAGCTTAGCAGTATATTTTGAAGTCAGGTAGTGTGATGCCTCCAGCTTTGTTCTTGCTTTGGCTATTCAGGGTTTTCAGGGTTCCATAGGAATTTCAGGATTGTTTTTTCTAGTTCTGTGAAAATGTTATTTGAATTTTTACAAAGACTATATTGAATATGTAGATCGCTTTGGGTAGTAGAAACATTTTTATGGTATTAATTCTTCCAACCCATGAATATAAGATGGATACAAGATGGCCAAATAGGAAAAGCTCTGTAGCACAGTTCCCAGCAAGAACAATGCAGAGGGTGAGTGCCCACCGCATTTCCAAACAAATTTTTGCTGCCCACAAACCAGGAGATTCCCGGGCCGAAAAGTGCCATGAGTTTTCAGCATGGCGGTTTCAGCTGGTGCCGGGTTGGCACACAGAAACTCTCACAAATCTGGACGGTCATTTCAACTGGCACCTGGAACACCTGAAAGACAGAGCCACCCATTCAACTGAAAGGGAGGGGGCAGACACAGTAAGCCAGGTGATCTGGCTTGGCGGGTACCACCCCCACAAAACAAGCAATCTGAAATGCTCTAGATTGAGAATTAAGTAGCAAGTGCAGCTGGACCCAGGACAGTCCAGCTCAGTGGGGGGAAGGGCGACCACCAGTACCAAGGCAGTCTGCCACTACTGAGGCAGTTCACACAGCAGCTGAGCAAAGCCTGCGGCAGCTCAGCAACACCTCTGCTGGCAGGCTGTGACTAGACTACTCTGTGTGGGGCAGGTCATCTATGAAAAAAGGCAGCAGCATGACAGGAATTTATAAATAAAGCCAACCTTCCTAGGATGGAGCACCTGGGAAAAGAGACGGTATGAGTTCTGCTACAACAGACTTAAAAGTACCTGCCCAGCAGCTCTGCACAGAACAATGGAGCTCCCAGCACAGCACTTGAGCTCCTGTAAGGGACAGACTGTCTCCTCAAGCAGCTCACCGACCCCTGTATACCCAAAGAGATACCTCATAAAGGAGAGCTCAGGCCAAGAACTGGCAGGTACCCTTCAGGGACAAAGATAACAAAAGAAGAAACCAGCAGCAACCTTTACTGTTCTGCAGCCCCGTGGGTGATCTCCAGGCAAGCAGGGTCTGGAGTGGACCTCCAGCAGTCCTGCAGCAGAGCAGCCTAACTGTTAGAAGGACAACTAAGAAACAGAAAGAAATAAAAAGGACGTCCACTCAGAGATCCCATCTGAAAGTCACCAACTACAAAGACCACAGGTAGATAAAGCCACTAAGATGGGAAGAAACCAGCATAAAAAAGATGAAAACACCAAAAACCAGAACACCTCTCTTCCTCCAGCTAGGGATCAAAGATGGATGGAGAATGAATCTGATGAACTGACAGAAACAGGCTTCAGAAGGTGGGTAATAACAAACCTCTCAGAGCTAAAAGAACATGTGTTAACCCAATGCAAAGAAACTAAGAACCTAGAAAAAAGGTTAGATGAGATGGTAACTAGAATAAGCAGCTTAGAGAAGGATATAAACGACTTGATGGAGCTGAAAAATACAGCCCAAGAATTTCGCGAAGCATGCACAAATTTCAGTAGCTGAATCGACCAAGCAGAAGAAAGGATATCAGAGATTGAAGATCAGCTCAATGAAATAAAATGAGAAGGCAAGATTAGAGAAAAGAGAGTGAAAAGAAATGAATGAAGGCTCTAAGAAATATGGAATTATGTGAAAAGACCTAATCTACATTTGATAGGTGTACCTGCATATGATGGGGAGAATGAATCCAAGCTGGAAAACACTCTTCAGGATACTTTCCAGGAGAACTTCCCTAACCTAGAAGGCAGGCCAACATTCAAGTCTGGAAATACAGAGAACACCACAAAGATATTCCTCAAGAAGAGCAACCCCAAGGCACATAATCATTAGATTAACCAGGGTTGAAATGAAGGAAAAAATGCTAAGGGCAGCCAGAGAGAAAGATCAAGTTACCCGCAAAGGGAGGCTCATCAGACTCACAGCTGATCTCTCAGCAGAAAC
>CAUYLG010018269.1:0-42492 GCA_963573385.1 Cacajao melanocephalus
GTGGTGACTATATCCCTTGGTGATGCCTATTTTGTATGATTTCTTGCAAGCATTCTCTGGATTTCTTGTATTTTGATGTCTATGTCTCTAGCAAAATTCAGGAAATTTTCCTGAATTATTTCCTCAAATATGTTTTTTGAGTGTTTACTTTTTCTCCTTCTCTCAATAATGCCAATAATGTTTAAGTTTAGTCACAGTATATTTTCCCATATTTCTCAAAGACTTTGCCCATTTTATAATTAAAAAAATTTTTTTTTTACTTGATGGGTTAAAGAGACTGGCCTTTGGGTTGGTTCCAACTCTTTGCTATTGTGAACAGTGCCACAATAAACATATGTGTGCATGTGTCTTTATAATAGAATGATTTGTAATCCTTTGGGTATATACCCAGTAATGGGATTGCTGGGTCAAATGGTATTTCTATTTCTAGACAGGGCGATAGATGCAGCAAACCACCGCCATGGCATGTGTATACCTATGTAACAAACTTGCATGATCTGCACGTGTACCCCAGAACTTAAAGTATAATAAATAAGTTTAAAAAGAACAAATATCTTAAGAGAAAGTGAGAGAGCAAGAGAGAGAGAGAGACAGAGAGACAGACTGGCCTCTAAGCTCTGAAATGCTTTCTTATGCTTGGACCAGTCTTTCGATAAAGCTTTTAATTTTATTTTGAAATTCCTTGAGTTTTTTCTTTTTAATTCTAGGATCTCTGATTGGTTTCTTTTAATAATGTTTATCTCTTATTTCCTGGGTTGCTTTAGATAATTCTTATTTATTTATTTTTTTTTTGAAATGGAGTTTCACTTTTGTTACCCAGGCTGGAGTGCAATGGTGCAATCTCGGCTCACCACAACCTCTGCCTCCTGGGTTCAAGCGATTCTTCTGCCTCAGCTTCCTGAGTAGTTAGGATTACCGGCATGTGCCACCATGCCAAACTAATTTTGTATTTTTCTTTCGTAGAGATGGTGTTTCTCCATGTTTCTTCCATGTTGGTCAGGTTGGTCTTGAACTCCTGACCTCAGGTGATCTGTCCGCCTCGGCCTCCCAAAGTTCTGGGATTATAGGCATGAGCCACCATGCCTGGCCTAGGTAATTCTTTATGTTCATTTTGAATCATGTGTGGATCTCATTGAGCTTCCTTGCAATACATGCTTTGAATGATCTGTCATTTCTATCTTTCTGTTTCGATTAGGAACTCTTACTGGAGAACAAGCGAGATACTTTGATGGTATCACTACATTCAGATTTTTCATAATGACAGAATTCTTACACTGGTTTATTTGTATCTAAAGATGTTGGTACTTCTAATCTTTTAAATTATTTTTATGCATCTAGGATTTTTTTCTTTTTTATTTCTGCCTTATAATATTGTGTTTTTCTTTCCATTTTCCCCTTCCCTATTTTGTAGAAAATCTTTTGACTTTGCCTCTCTAGCCTTGTGTACTTCTTTCAGCACGTTTTACATTGGTATGTGTAGCTTGACATACAAGCTAGTAAATATCACTGATAGGTAAGAGCTGGATGCTACCAATGCAGCCGAGTATACACTTAATCTTTGTTTACTGGCAGAGGGTCTCTGCTGACTCAAGAAATGGGCTGATCCTTGGAATGCACAGTGGTCTGAGCTACCTATTCAGTACCAATGAGGCAGACGTTATGACGGGCATGGCTTAATTGGGCTGATCTACCTACCTGTTTCTTCATGGCAAGCACTAGCGCCAAGTTAGAGTCTAGTGTGTGGCCATCAAGCACCCAGTGACCTGCCTAGGCGTGAAGCTGGGAATCCTCCTAAATTTCAGTTTCTCTGTATGGCAATGAGGGATAGCCTAAACTCCTGTTCCAGGAGAGTAGGTGTTCCAGATGTCTAGAGATATGCATATAAAGTGAGGAGGACACCCCCGCACTACAATTTCTGCACGGTAAGGGTAGCATGACTCAGGCTGCTCTACCAGGCGAATAGGTGCTCTGAATAACTGGAAGTTTGACTTGGTGTTAAGAAGAGAGGGCCTTCCTACATCAGGATCTCTGCACAGGAAGGGTGGGGCAAATCAGGCTCTGATTCAGGTGTGTAGGTGGTCTAAATGCCTAATGATTTGCCTGGAGGTGAAGCATATGGGGTCCCCCTGCACCATAATTAGTCTGGTTCTTGATAATCAAACTGACCATGGATGCAAATCTTGCTTCCTTGGAGAAACTGCAGCTGTTATCAGCTCCCCTCCCATCCTAGGCTTCAGACAGGGTAGATCACAATTTCAACACCTATTTCTGATGTGCCTTCCACAGTTATGGCTGTGGAGATCCCTACTCCAATCCAGAGCAGGTGCTCTAATATCTGGCAAAAGACTAAAATGTCTGAATGGCCACACTGCCAGGTAACCAAAGAATTGCACCCAGGGTGAATTTGTATGCACCCAGAGCAAAAATTGTATCGTTATTGTGGTCCCAGGTCAGGGAAAATGCCTACAGCTTTTTCTTTTGTCTTTCCCTCAAAGCGTCTTCAAGCCCCTCCCCATGTTAACTCCGGGGCTTTGACTCCTTAGACTTTGGTTGCTCAGATCCTCAGTCAAAATGTGAGCCACAGAGGGAGGCTCTCTGCCTATCTCAATTACTGGGATTCACTCATTTTTATCAGCTGGATGTAGTCACAGGGGCTGTTTACCAAAATTCTTCCTGTCCTTCTGATTCTGGTGGAATTCCTTTTTTAAATTGAATTAAGATCATAGAATTGATCTTAATCCACTATCTGGCTATTTTCAAGTGGCTGAAGTATGCTAAAATCCTTTAACCTGCCATCCTGATGAGGGTGCAAGGGTTGGGGTAAGGGAGTCCATATTATTTTTATACATTTTTCCATTGTTATACAATTAGGTTGGTTCCATATTGCCTAAGAACATGAACATGCAAATATCTTTAACATACTGATTTTATTTTCTTTAGACATTGATATGGTTTAAGTCTGTTTTCATCCAAATCTCATGTTGAATAGTAATGCCCAGTGTTGAAGGTGGAACCTGGTAGGAGGTGATTGGATCATGGGTGTGGATATCTCCCTGACTGTTCTTGTAAAAGCGAGTGAGTTCTCGTGAGATTTGGTGGTTTAAATGTGTATAGCACTTCCCCCTTTACTTTCTTTCTCTCCTACTGCCAGATAAAGACATGCCTCCTTCCTTTTATCCTTCTGCAATAATTCTAAGTTTCCTGAAGACTCCTCAACTGTGATTCCTGTACAGTCTGCAGAACTGTGAGTCAGATAGGCATCTTTTCTTCATAACTTACCCAGTCTCAGGTAGTTCTTTATAGCAGTATGAGAACAGACTAATGCAGAAAATTGGTAACAGAGAAGAGAGATATTGCTATAAAAATACCTGAAAACATGAAAGCAACTTTTGAACTGGGTAATGGACAGACGTTGAAACAATTTGAAAGGATCAGAAGAAGACAGAAAGATGAGGGAAAGTTTGGAATTTCCTAGAGATTTGTTAAATTGTTGTGATCAAAATGCTGATAGTGCTACGGACAATGAAGTCGAGGCTAAGGTGGTCTCAGATGGAGATGAGGGACTTATCGGGAACTGAAGTAAAGGTCACTCTTGCTATGCTTTGGCAAAGAGACTGGTTGGTATTATGCCCCTGCTCCAGGGATCCGTGGAACTTTGAATTTGAGGGAGATGACTTAGGATATCTGGTGGAACAAATTTATAACAGCAAAGCTTTCAAGTAGTGGCCTGGAGGCTTCTAATAGTATACACTCATATATGTTCACAAAGAGATAGACTGAAATTAAAACTTATATTTAAAAGAGAAGCAGAACATAAAAGTTTGGAAACTTTACAGCCTGACCATGAAGTAGAAAAGTTCATTTGATGGAGAGGAATTCAAGGCTGCAGAAATTTGCATGAGTAAAGAGGAACCAAACATTAATAGACAAGACAATGGCGGAAATGCCTCCAGGCCATTTCAGAGAACTCTGTGGCAGCCCTTCTCCTTATAGGCTTGAAGGCCTAGGAGGAAAAAATGTGGTTTTATGAATCAGGTCCAGGGCCCTTCTGTGCTGTGCACCATCAGGACGTGGCACCCTATGTCCCTGCCACTCCATCTCCAGCTGTGGCACAATGGGGCCAAGATACAGCTCAGGTTATTGTTTCAGAGGATGCCAGCTTCAAGGCGTGATGGCGTACATGTGGTGTTTGTCCTTTGGGTGCACAGAAGGCAAGATCTGATGTTTGGGAGCCTCCACCTAGATTTCAGATGTATGAAAGTGCCTGGATGTCCAGGCAGAAGTCTGTTGCAGAGGTTAAACCCTCATGGAAAACCTAAAAGACAGGGTAGAGATAAAGTGTGGGGTTGGAGCCCCCACAGAGAATCCCCACTGGGTCACTTCCTAGTGGAACTGTGAGAAGAGAGGTTTGTCCTTCAGATCCCAAAGTTGTAGATTTACTAACAGCTTGGGCCATGCACCTGGAAAAGCCACAGGTAGTCAATATCAGTTCTTTAAAGCAGCCACTGAGGACTGTACTTTGCAGAGCCACAGGGGCTGAGATGTCCTAGGCCTTGGGAATCTACTCCTTGCATTAGTGTGGCCTGGATGTGAGACATGGAGTCAAAGCAGATTATTTGGAGCTTTAAGATTAATGACTGATCTCTTGGGTTTTTGACTTACATGCAGACTATAGTCCCTTTTTTTTGGCCAATTTCTCTCTTTTGAAATTTATCCCTATTTTAAAGACACACACACACTTTTATGACATACTGTTAAAACAGTAATGTGCTACATTTACTTTCTTCCTTTTATCTCATCCGTTGATTCAAGTGTTGTGAATAAATGACGTAATTTCAGATACAAATTATTAATTTTAATTTATACTTTCTTTTTATAATGACTATTATAAACTATAATGACTATTAAAACTATTATTTATTCCCAAACATAAATTTTGTCATCTCACTGCTATTTTCTTTCATTTGTCTTTTTCATTGTTGGTATCTTTAAATATAAGATAAAGAATTTCTTGGTAGATTGTTTTGAGTAATTTTTCCAGTGATTTATGGATTTTTTTAAATTGTTTTCATCTTTACATATGTGATATTTTGCTTCTTTTGCTTTTGCACAGGGGTAAGATTATCCTTGGTTAAGATTTTTTAATTAAAGTAATTTTTCCTTAAAGCACTATTATCTCAATAATTATTTGTATTATTTAGAACAAATATTAAGCCTCTGCTCTAATAATCTCTTTTGTTTTCCTCATGTATGTCATAGTCACATAATTTTTTGTTAAAATACACTAGTGATATTATTATATGTTTTGAAAGATGACACATTTTATAGATTTTACTTATTTATACAATATGTTAATGGAAATTTTTGTCTCTTTTTAGATTATTGTGTATTTTATCATATGCTGTTCTCTAACTTTAGAATATTTACATGTTCATACTGTTTGAGAATTCATTCTGTTTTCATGACTTTTTTAGCTGAGTTATTTTATTCTCAGCTAAAGAATATTATTATTCTAATATCATTTGAAGTGACATGATGTTTTTGTAATGATACATACATACAAGAAAAAAATATAAGCATTTGGCCACATAAAGAGTTGACAAAAATTTTGAACAATTCTTTAGAGTTGATAACAATGCAACTAGGCATTGTTATCCGGCAACATTGTTGTCTCAGGCAACCTAGGAACTCATGTCACCCTTTATGAAACATGTGACCTCAGACATTTACTTAAGATTTCTGTACCTCTGTTTTTCAACTATAAATGGAAATTTTAGAACCACCTGCCAAATGGATAAAACTAGCGCAGGTTAATATTTGTAGAATAAATATAAAGATAAGTATGTAAGTCATTCCATTAAGAAAGACACCAATATTTTAAATTAAAATATTGCTAGATTTTTTCATAATAAAGTTTCCAATCAAATTAAGTTTATCATACATTTGTTTTTCTACGTTTAAAAATGCTAATACTCAAAGAAGGCAAACCTCCACCTTAAGAAAAAAATTTAGTTAATTTATAATTTAATAATTATGTTTATAATAAAATTTATTTCAAGGTATTATAAAATGATTACCTAAGACATAGAAAATAAAGTAGCAAACTTTGGTTTCTCCTTCATGATATTTTTTAGCAAACATTGAAAATATTTTGTTAGAATGTTTCTGTCCCTATTAGTTCATATTTCACAGGTTTACACATATGCAAATATAAAAGCAAATGTAACCATGCTTTCTTAAAGATTCTCATAAGCTGTGCATGTTTTTATTTTTTAGTGAGTGAAAGTTCTTCCCAGAGAAACATTTTTGTACGCTCACATTGAGAATACTAACATCCTCTTTAAATCCTATATTTGTATTACTGGTATTATATCAAACATAATAGAAAGTCTTATTGATGCCACACACAAGCATAATATAAATCAAAAGCCACAGATATTTCTGCTTTCCTTCTTTATGTTAAAAATTATTTCCCAGAAAATGTTTATTTATTAAAGTTTAATTAGAATTGTTCATCTCAATTTCATGATTACTAAACATTTTACTTTAATAAAAAAATGGTATGCAATATCTGTAACTATCAAAAACTTGGAGTTTATCAAGAGCAAAAAAGGCATTGACACAGAGCAATAGACATGTGAGTTTTTGTTCGTATAATGAACTAATCTAAGCTCTGTATCCTTAGCTGGATTCCTGCAAATTTTCTTTGGCACTCAAGTTTTCAAATGCAGTGATGTAGTTTTAAAATGAATGTCTATGGAAGCTGCTGAATGTCAAAAGGCCCGCGATTGAAATTGACAAAGATTTCTTTGAAAAGGTAAAGAGTTAAAATTTCATAATGCTCCTTAAAATAAAAGAGATTGACTGAAACTGATCCATCCAAATAGAAAATTACCACAAATAAAGGCCAGTCAAGTCCAAAATGGACCTAAAATAATGGTCCAAAGGTAAAAAGAAAAAAAAAAATTAGATTACCTTCCAGGAAGCAAACTTAAGATTATTAAGACAGTGAATGTTTGGAAAGACTTTAAGTAGTGAGATCTAGACTTTTCAGATTGCAAATTTCTAGGGGAAATCGAATGATGAACATAAGGGAGATATAGTTCAATAGGTAGCAAGTGAGAAAAGGAAGGCTCTTTGATAGCTTTGTAGTTAGTTAGTACTTTCCTTTAGTGGAAAAGTTCTGTCAGCGGATAGGCTAGTGTAGGGCAAATTCTATGTCATTTTTTTTCATTTTTTGTTTTTCTTCTTTTTGAAAAGGTTGAATTTTTTCTCATATTTTCTCCTTTGGTATTCTACTAATTTTAGTACATAGAAAGTTTCTAGATTAAGTTGGAAATTTTATTTTAGAATCAGTTAAAAAAATGGTCAAGGGATTAATTATCAGTTTAATGTATTAGATAAATTTACATTAAATGTTAGCCAAATTATGTGATTTACTAGGAAGTCACATCATCAATATAAATGGATAATACATTAAGTGTAAAATACATTAAGTGTATCTTTCAATTTTGCCTCTTAGCAGTACAATTTCCTTCATTTTTCTATCACCATATTGTATTTATTTTACTATATGGTCACTATCTGAAATTAAAATGTAAGTAGAATAAAGCCCTATATTCTTTTTGTTTATTAATAATTATCCAATCTATGTTTTATTTAAATTACCCCATGTTGAAAACCTGCCTATTGGAGTTTGATCTGCCAATTTAAAGGATACCGTAACCACGACTTGTTTTTTTTTAACTTTATGTTCTGGAATACGTGTGCAGAATGTGCAGGTTTTTTATATTGGTATACATGGTGTTTACCTGTACCTGTCAACCTGTGATCTAGGTTTTAAGGCCCGCATACATTAGGTATTTGTCCTAGTGCTCTCCCTACCCTTGCCTCCCATCTCCCTACAGGCTCCTGTGTGTGCGTGTGATGTTCCCCTCCCTGTGTCCATGTGTTCTCATTGTTCTGTTCCTGTCATAACCACCACTCATAAGCTATTGCTTTACACAAGAAGAAATTCATGATGTTTGCTGATTGTACATTTCTGCTGGAAAATTGCAGTGTATATACACAGCAAGAAAAATTATAGAACTCTTCAAATTGTAACCATTATCTTGAAAGCTATAGATGAAAACGTATATAATGGTTTTGCTGTTGCTCACACATAAACATCAAAAAAGTATTCAATTGTAAACATGCATAGAAAATTATTCTTTAAAGCTTACCTAAATTTTTTCTGTTTATATTTTATATTTACCTATTCTAAGCATGAGAGTTATAATCATTTCACAATAGTTATCCTAATTTTATTATCAGGCTTAAAAAAAAAGATTGATGTGGAGAAATTATTAAATATTTTCCTCCATTCGTTTCCCAGCTTTGAAAAAGTTTCTAAAAATACTATTTATTTCCTAATGAAAATAAAGTTATACATACTAATTGATGAAACTTTAGAAACTACTAAAATGCAAATCAAATAATAGTAATAGTAATAATAATTTGAGAACACAGAAACAATAATTAATAACAGTGTTACATACTTCGTTCCTCTATAATGAATTTAGAAATAGTGGAAATAATACTGTGTATGTAATTTTTTATGCCAGTTTTGTTCATTAAAGATTCTTCCTATTCATTTCATATTTTATCTTATTCCATATCAGAGGGGAATTATTTGTTATAAATTATTTGTTATACATTTATAACAAATATTATTTGTCATAAATTATTTGTTATAAATTCTCAGTTAAGTGGTTAACAACAATGGTTCTGAAATTAGAATTTGGCAATTTGAATCTGAACTATATCTACTATATCTTTTATTAGCTATTTTATGTTGAGCAATAACTTTTTTATGGTTTTATCTATTAAGATATGGAAAATAACATTATCTATAGAAAGTCAGTGTTTTGAGGATTAAAGTAATCCTTTTAAAACCCCTAGCATACAGCATATGCTTAATAAGTTTTAGCTATGTCTCTTTCTTTATCCTTTTTCTCTCCTTTGTCAATTACTACCACTGCTACAATGATCACTTCTTTCAGGTTGACTACTATTGCTAAACCTAAAACTTTATTCTAACAAGCAGCAAGAGTTAAATTTGAGGATCAGACAAACTTGGATAAAATCATTTATAGGCTTTTACTAACTATGTGTATTGGGAAAATAACCTAATATCTCTGAATCCCAGACTTCTCATTTCTAAGCATGGGGATAATGATACAGCTACAAAGCTACAAAGCTATAATTTTTGATGTGTGTTAATATGGCTTACAAGATCCCTGGCACATATTTGGCACAAAATCAAAATAAGTCTCCGTTTCCTCTCCCAATTTTTACTAGTTTAATTCAATTATTGTAGTCTAATTTTCTTCCAAATTTATATAATGATTATTAATATATATCATAATTTATGTTTACATTTTAATTAGGGAGAATAGGAATTTCTGAAGGTCCAAATGTTTATAATAGGAAGAGGAAAAAAAATAAGAAACACTGTGAGAAGTTTTCTGATGCTGTGCAATTGTTTTTAATGATTCCATTTCTAAATATTTGTTCTAATATTCAGAACAAGGAAATCTGCATTTATAAAGAGTGTTTATGCCTAACTTAGTTTACTGTAGTTTTAGTCTATATTTTTTAGAAATGCATTTATAAGATAGTAGTGTTTAAGTTGCATAAGAATGACCTTTGTTCAGGGTTGCAATCAATACAGTATTTTTATTTCAAAAGACATTTCTAAAGTCATGTTAGTTAAACTTAAAAAGTGCAACCCCTTCCCAGGGGATTAAATATGTCTTCAACAAGAGTTATCAAATATATTTTTTAAATATTACAATACTAAGCAAGATTACTTATTTTGGTTCTGTAACACTTAAAAACAGCTTTTATATTTGAAGAGTGCACTTTTAAATGAACATGTTTATAATTAGACTGAAGGTGTTAGAAATGATGTAGGTAAAAACAAAAACCTGGAGGCAAAGGTTGCAAGAAAAACTTTGAACACCTGTTCAAATAAAAGCTACTGACTTTGTCTGAAAAGCAGTTTTTGCACAGGATCCATATAGAATTCTCCTTTCTGAAATGTTTTCATATTTGACAGCCACAAGACCAGTGCAAGGATATTCAATGTCTAAGTTAAGAAAAATGAATCTCACTAGTTCAAGATGAAATGAATTATTTTTAAAAGATGAATAATTTTCATGAAGCAGTATCAGCTATCATTTTGTTTCCACATCATTATAAATTTTCTATGCACTTAAAGCGGTGTTTAGTCTACTGACTACATTTCAAACATTTTGTATGGTATATATTTTTTATACTATATGCTCATTATTTTCTTCTGTATAGCAATTAATATAGGTTATTACTAAAGTAGAACTCTGACTAGTTCTTGTATTTCAGTACTTTAGATGTTAATATGGTTTTGCTCTGTGTCCTCACCCAAATCTCATCTAGAATTGTAATCCCCGTGTGTTAAGGGAAGGATCTGGTGGGAGGTTATTGGATCATGGGTGTGGTTCCTCTGTACTGTTCTCATGATAGTGAGTGGGTTCTCACAAGATCTGATTATTTAAAAGTGTTTGGCAGTTCCATCCTTGCTGTCTCTCTCCTGCCACCATGTAAGATGTTCCTTTCTTCCCCTTCATCTTCACCATGATTGTAAATTTTCTGAGGGATCCTCAGTCATGCAGAACTGTGAGTCTATTAAAACTATTTTGTTTATAAATTACCCAGTCTCAGGTAGTCTTTACACCAGTGTGAAAACGGACTAATACAGATGTTGATATATATATTTTTTCCAATCGTGGCATGAGAAACATAGCACCCAATAAAGAGCAAAGAAAACAGTGAAAAATTATTTACAGCTGCAAAAAACAAACGTAAAGACGGAAAATAATGTAATTAAGGTCTAAGCTGACAAGATGGAACACTGATTTTTCTTTGTTATTTAATATGGTGCACATAATTGGCAATAAATATTTGCTCATTTAAAATAAAAATATCAAAAGTGCTTTGGCTTCAAATTTCAGTTATATGTAGTAAGACTGCTTTTATAATGAGATAAGATGAGCATATTTTGGGGGGTTAGAGAGGAATTTTATGTTAATTTAACAAGAAAATTTTTTTTCACAAAAAAGTGAAATCTCATTTACAAGAAAGCATATAATAACTTTATACCCCAAAACACATAGAAGAAGCTAATTAAAATCCTTTAAGAATTAAATACACTAAATATCTGTATTTCTGAGAAAGTCTAATATTCAGCTTCCTAGAGCCCTTAATGTATAAATTTTCTCAGCCTCAGTATTATTAATATTTTGCACTGGACAATTCTTTGTTATAAAGGAGTGTTTAAAATATGTTTTTTCAGAGAAACAGAACCAATGGAATAGATGGGGTATCTTCCCCTTCTTTACGGCATGGACCCCTCAGTCCCATCAACAGTCTACTGCCTCCCTGAGGGCTGCTAGACATAGCAGTTGTCATTTCATGTAAGCAACACCCTACGTACGGGTAAGAACAGCAGCCAGGGAGCCAAAGGCACTCAGGGGTACAGAACCCAACACTAGATCACTCATTTAGGAGAGGAAATGTTCATCACCCGGCCCCCGGGTATTCAGGTCGAATGTAGCCGGCCGCACACCCATCCCCTGGATAACTTGCACCAAATGAGCGAGCATATGACTGCCATTTACTCACGGTTTCAGGGATTTCACAGGCGTCATTCCACACACTCCGTATGGCTGCCCATAGCCACTCAATCAGGGTGTGGTCACCTCGTGCCAACTGCCTGCTCATCTGCAACTGCTGACGAGGGAGGAGTGGGTCATAATAGAGGCCAGCTTTTCTACCTCAGAGGTGGAACAGAAGATGCTATCTGCTCCCTTGTCTCACAAATGAAGCACCCACATGGGCAGAGGTTCCCCTGGATGCTGGCGTCACTGCTGCCTAATTCACACAACTCAGCTGGGGTATAGGCAGTGTGTGTAGTGTGTTGCGTTATGGTGGGGGATCCCTGAGCCTGCCCTTGGGGCCCCAATGGCCATTCATAATCTACCTTCTGATGGACCACTGCGTGAGCCTGCAACGGGGGTTCTTCATCCTATCAGACGGAGTGGGGGTCTCTGGCCATGATGAGGGACCCAGGCCTGCATTCACAGCAGCCTCTAATTCTTTTTCCAATCTCTGAAGCCAGGCCTCTAGGAGCTCCACCTGTGCTTGGAGGTCCCCACTCCTGGCAGCTTCTAACTCTTTCCGAGCTGTGTAGCCCAGCCCCCAGGTCCCTGCCTGTGACTAGGGGTCCTTACCTGCATCCCTCAGGGATTGGATGTGTACTTCTTATAGTGCAGTCAAAAATGCCCATCCAATTCTTCCGGCAAAACCTTGCTCCTTCTTGGTACTCTGCTTCCAGCTGCTTCAGTGCCTTCTCCATGCTTGCCGGGAACCCATCTACAGGCAACCAGGTTTCCACCAGAGCCCATCTGAGCAGCATAACTGTCACCAGATACCACAACCCATGTTGCAGCCACATGGCTGACCCAGAATCAGCAGGAACCAAAGGCTCATTCACCTTGGAATCCTGGTTGTGACACCAATTGTCACTGAGGTCTGAAGGGAGTCGGTGGGTGAGTAGTGGGTAGCTGGAAAAACCACTCGAGGAATCATAGGCAGTTTTGAAGTGGCTTTACTCCCTCTCTCTGGGTGCAAGTGATCCATATGTATTGCATTACCAGTGTAATTATACCTTTTAGAGACAATAGTGACTCCTAGCCAAGCAGGAGTTCATGTGGGTGATCACCTAACGCATCTCACATGTGGTACAGTTACATAATGTGCAGGGCTGTGCACTTGCACTCCGAACCACCTGAATCATGCTGAGCTGGAAGACTGCTTCAGCTTAGTTCTGATTAAAGTATTTGCATTTGTAATTTTATATTATTTTATTTTCTTTTTCGAGATGGAGTCTTGCTCTGTCTCCCAGGCTGAAGTGCAATGGCAGGATCTTGGCTCACTGCAAACTCCACCTCTCAGGTTCGAGCAATTCTCCTGCTCAGTCTCCCAAGTAACTGGGATTACCACCATGCCAATTTATTTATTTATTTTTGTATTTTAGTAGAGATGGGGTTTTATCATGTCGCCCAGGCTGGTCTGGAACTCCCGAGCTCAGGAAATTCACCGGCCTCAGCCTCCTAGGGTGCTAGGATTACAGGCGTGAGCCACCACACCCAGCCTATTTTCTTTTTTTAAGATCCCTCAAATCATACAAATTGTGGTTCTCAGAAAAAATCTGTTTCTGCTTCTCCCTTCTACAAATTCTAATATGGATGTTGAGAGTAAGTAATTGCCAAGAGCTTTTAGAAAACATGTCTGAATGGCAGCTTCTAACGCTTTCTCTGAGGTGTGTAGCCCAGCTCCCAAGTCCCCTACCTTTGCTTAGGGGCCTTTACCTGCATCCCTCAGGGAATGGATATGTACTTCTTGTAGTGCAGTCAAAAATGCCCAGTCAATGTATATTTGAGAGTTGTCAGCATGTAGAGGAAGTTTAACACCATAAGCCTGTATGATATCATCAAGTGGGAAACTATAGATAGAAAAAAAATGCCAGTGACCCCTGAGGCACATCAAAAAGTTAGATACCCTGGAGAATTTGGTGTTAAAGTTACTGCAACAAGATGAGAAAGAACCAGTAAGAGACACTGGAAAGAAAAAGCCAAGTAGGAGAATCAAGAAGTGTAATAATTTAGATTCTAAATGAAAATATACATTTCTAAGAGGCAGTTATCCTATGTCACATGCTGGCTAATATTAAAATCACTGATGAGGACAAAAATAACCAAACAACAGAAAACGTATGTCACATTTAATTAATTGCAAGCAGTGTTCTAGCATCTCAGATCTTTAAAAATTCATTTAATCCTCACAACACTTCCATGAGGTGAGTATTGGTATATTTCTCATTTTGCAAATGAGAACTCCAAAACCCTTAGAGATTAAGAGACATGCTCAAGATCACACAACTAGTAAGTAGAGGGTCAGGATTTACACAGACTGTTAAGTCGATAAGCATAAGTATTCTTTTATATGACTATTTCTTTGTCAGTGTTTGAGAACAAGTAAAAACCTTTTTTTATGCTCTTTCCATGAGCTTTGTCAATGACTATTTTAGGCTTGAATGTGTTCATTGTCTCTGGGATTCTGTGTATTTGGTGTAACTGTGGGTAATTTATTTGTCTTATAAATTAATAACTTACATGAATTCATAAAGAGTCTCCAACATATGTGAAATTTTTTAATCCAAGACTAGAACTTGTTATTCCTCCCACTTCACCCTCTCTTCCATTATAATCATATGTCTAAATTTGAGGTTTAATTGTCAAACACTGACATACCGCTAAAATGTGAAGAAGGACAGTTAACTGAGCTGTTAGTGAAAGTCTGGGCACACCTGTTTCTAATTGGGAGATGGCAGTGGCTGCAAAATCCCTTCTCTTCATATCTGGACAGAGGCTCTTGAGACCATATGGTGTATTTATCCTCTGAGTTACTACAGAACCAGTTCAGAAGGAATGGTCTTCAGCCTTGTTGCAAGAGATTCTCCCAGCAGGGAATCACACCATCCAGCAGAGTCCAAGCCATAAATGAGATTTCCTGGCAAATTCTTTGTGTGAGGAATCAAACCCTGAGAAACCCTGCAGGAGAGAATTTCCATTGATTTCAGCTGTGCCTAATTCGCTATAAAGGTTTAGAGAAGGTAGTAAATTGGTTAGTGTTAGTGTTTTGAGATACTCTCTTACCGTAAGAAACAACCAAAAAAAAAAAAGCAGGGGGGGGGAAGAGAGGAGTAGATTTTTCTTTGAAAAATCTCTGTCTTTTTTGCCACTTCAGATACCTGTGACTAAACAAAGATGAGCATGAGTGGTGGGGAAAATTTATGTTTTGCTGTAAGTTTTGGTTTAGTGTAACAAAACTGATCACATTCAGCTTATAAAAACAGGTATAGAAAGACTGAGAATCAGACACCCTAAAATTTCTCAGTGGAAACTCTGTGATGTGATGTGACAGAGTGTCACTAATACCTGTGGTGCAATCTGTATTTATAAACAGAGTTTGCTACTTGTGACAAATCCAGAAAACAAACACATTTATTATACTGTGATGCCCTTAGAAAGAATTGCATTTGATCATCTATGTTGGTCTTCTCTGAACAATTTCAACTGAAATAAAAGCAATACAGTGATATGTGAACTAAAAATCCCACTGGATTGATAAAACATAATGTCAAAAACCTGTTTCTTTGAAATATTGGAAAGATTCCCAGTGGGGTTGGAGGTTTGTGAAAATCCTACCTTTAACAAAATGAGGGAGAAATCACACATTTACTAGAAACAATAAATCAGAGGAATAATTCTCACTTAATTAAAATGGTGTATAAAACATATTAAAAAATTTGAAAAACCCATTATGTACATTGTGCCACTGGTCCACCCACTAAGCAGCCAGTGGAGAGGCCCATTTGAAGAAGAACTAATACCCCTGGCCAAAGCCCTGAGTGAGCTTTCAATTGACAGGCAGCACCAACTTACTAGCCACATGAATGAGAATCTTCAAAGTGGATATTTCAGCCTCCAGTCAAGTACAACTGCTAATGCCCCATGGAATAGAGATGAAATTTTATTTATATTATCCAGTTGCTTTTCATTAATTTACTTGATATTATTTTAAGTCTATTCTTCAGAACAGAGCTGTCAGAATAAATATAATGCAAGCCACATATATAATTTTACATTTTCTAGTAGCCACATTACAAAGAACAAAAACAGGGGAAATCAGTTTGACAGAGAAATTTGATTATCACAATATATCAGAAATATTATAATTTCAATGTACAATAAAGATAATAATAAACCCTTTGTAAGCAAATGAATCTGAAAATTTTACAAGGAATGGTGAAAAATAGTTGCTTGCTACAGGTTTGATGTTTATGTTTGAAAGTTTGTTTTGTAATCAGTTTTGCTGAATACAGAGGTACTCATAATTTTAAAGAATTTGTAATGGGTCCATTTCTGGAGTTGATCATACTTTATATTTCTTTAAATAGTTTTTAATATACATAACCATTCTAACAAGTTAATGTTTTATTTTCTTAAAGAAATATAGTCTTATTTTGAAATACCCTCTACTCAGTCCAGTTCTTAACTTATATTCATGAGTGCTGTTTCCTGATTCATAGTGTTGAACATGGGAGTAGTGAAACGTTACAAATTACAAAACTGATCCTGAAAAGAGAACAGTTAGTAAGAGTGGATATAAAGTAATTATTTTGTTTGCTTTTCTTTTTTGGGTTAAAGATGGGGATATTTTACCAAGAATGAATATTATAAGATAAAAGCTATATATAGAGACAGAAAGAGACTACTTTATGTCTCTGTTTCCTGGCTATGGAGTCAAGCCTATCCACTTTTGAAGGGCTCTGTTCCTCACCAGCTGTGTGGCTTTGAACTTGCTAATCAAATACATGTAGCCCCCAGTATCTTTATATGTGTAATTGGGTTACTAATATTTACTTACTGTGAGACTAATTAGTCAAAATAGAAATGTATATATTCCTATTTATTTTATATTTACATGTGTGTGTATATATATATTATATATGCATAATGCATAGATACAAAGAGAGAGAGAAAAATGTCTGCTTCATAAGTATTCAATGTACGGTAGCTGTTTTTCTCCTTTTCTTCCCACTTATCCTCCCTCCTTGTTAAATGATATAGGTTAATATTATGAAGATAATAAATGCTCTAATATACATAAATTTAATAAGTTTATCATATTTTGAATGCAGATAATGACGATTTAGACTTTGTTAACCATTTTTATTTTCATATTATTCTATTACATGCTTATAAAGTTTTAACTTAATTGAATCATCTATAGTTATTCAATAGTCATTGAATGACTAGGTCAATTAGAGTCTACAGAACTAGTAATAATTATCAAAACAATTGTTCCCAAAAATAAGACCAACATTTAGGAATGCCTTTTCAAAAGGTAATTATTGGATTGTTAGTATTTAGTTGACTTTAAAATTTATATCATTATCATTTGTTAATTTTTACTATAAATATCTGTGTTTTGTTTAATTATAGGGAATCATTTAATTATTAAAAGCTTTTCTGTAATTAATGGTTATCCACAAAATTTCTTTATGGTATGATGCCCTGTCTCACTACATTGTTTCAAGATACAATCAATTTTTCCAATTCACAGTAGTTGTGTTCTATAAAGTGGCCACAAATGCTGAATTAGTGAATAGTGAATCATTGCTCCTAGGGGAAATGCAATGTTAGGTTTCTGTAAGCCTCTGGTCACATTTCAAGTAACCAGTCAGTACATAATCTATGTGCTTTTGTTTAAAGATACCTAATTTCACTTGTATTATTGATTCATTAACATTTAACTCATGATTAATAGCACTATAACTCATGCCTAAATGAAGCTTAGCTAACAGATGCTTCATTTTTTTCACAAAGCATTTTGGCCTTCTATGCTTAGGAATGGGAGACTTATTTCAGCACTCTACTTGAACACCATTTTAAACAGCAAAACCACAACAAAAAGCGAATGGAGGGAAGGAAGGAAGAAGGGAAATAAGGGAGGGAGGGAGGGCGGGAAAAATGTGAAAATGTGGTAATAAGTAAAGAAAAGAAGGCTACTTTACAATGTGAGATCTGAAACAAGAATGCAAAGAGTCACTTTGTTCAACTTCAGTTGAAAACATGTCAGGCAATTCAAAATTTCTGCTTTTCATGTGAAATCTGTGAATGACCACGAAACTGCCATTGCTGATTTTGGGATTGTAAATAAATTTTAGTAAGTAGAAGCATTTGCAAATATGAAATCATGAGTAAAGAGGAGTGGCTATATTACAATAAAATTTTCTCTTTAATGGATTAGTCTTTAAAAATTCACTGGAACTTGATTCTATTTTCCAAGTCTTTATATAATAAAACTATACACTGCATGTCCTAGAAAGAATGTGAGTCACAAGTGCAAAGAAAAATTATCATCTTTCATTTTGGCATTCACTGTGAGAATAGGTGCAAATTTGCATAATAATAAATACAGACCAATTTTCACGTACCTAAAAGACACCTAGTTTAGAAAATTTGTTCTTTACAATTAAAAAGGTTTTCCTTGTACCACAACGTCCTGAAATTCTGAACAACAGAAACAAAAAAATGTTTTTCAATTTTCTTGTTTCAGAAATACATGTTACTACCCTAAAAGTTTATGTACATCTCAAAATAAATATAATTAGATGTATCTTTGCATTTTGACTAAATCATTATCTAGTTTCAAGCTTCATTCCATAGAACAATGATGCATGAGATACCACATTTTGCAGCCCTTTCAGTCATAGACTGAAATAAAACAAATGTTGCTGAACTCAAAAATAAAGTTAGGACAGAAGGTACTCTGACTATGTGATGAGGGAATACCTCCCAAGAGAGAAAATTAGCTTGATGAACACTTTTTTCTCCTGTTGATTTAAACTTTTCTTTTGTGGTCTAAGATGGGCATCTCAATCACCATGCAATTCATTCATGAGTTTCATTCCATTTTTTTTCTATCTTTCTAAAGTCATCTGAAATGGATAAATTGATCAAGCAGATCGATTTTGACATTTTCTAAATTCAGTGAAAGATGATGGACAGTGCCTGGAGAATTTCTGAAGAGCACTTTCACGTTCATAAAAATAATGTTCTTCGAAATATTAATTCAAACTTGAATATTCCAACATTAAAATGGATTTTGAGGTTATGGCTCATTATTTCTTTCACACTATAAAGTCAAACAAAGGTACTTCTCTAACAGTAATGACAGTTTAAAATTAATGGCTGTACTGTATCTTCAAAAGAAAAAAATACACATTAAAACAAAAAATACAAAATAAAAATGTGATTTTCACTGAAATAAGGAGGAAAATGATGACTATGTTGCTAAATGTGCAAAGTTTAGGTGAGATCCCACAATGTGCTAGCTAATTTTTAACAATTTTTTATACACATATACACACAAAATCTCTTAATTTGTAGTATTTTTAAATTTTCACTGTGTAAGTACTCCCAGCAATACTAACTTTAATATAGCAATATGTCAGTAAATGAAGCACAGAAATGGGAAGAGACAGGAACACTCAGCTTTCACAAGCTAGTAAAATCTAACTCCAGCACCCTATTGGTTATATCTCTAAACAATTTTTATGAATATAAATTCTTCACAAACCAATAATAAAAGTATATTCTTAGGTAAATATGGTTTATCTTGTATTACATATAGTTCTTGTGGAAAAAAAGCCATTTTTTTTTAAACTTAATTGACCACCTCAATTTTTATTTATTCTGAATATTTTATTCAATATTGAAATATTTTAATTATCTTTAACATTTAAAGATACAAGCCATAATTTATAAATATCTACTTTTATACATAAATAATTAGTATTTATAAGCAAATATTTGTATCAGCCCACTCTCATCAAGGACATCTGAAACCCTAGCTACAAGATATCCCATGACTGCCCCCTGCCCCTCCATAGATAGATGTTAAATAAACCGGGAGATTTTCCCAGAGAGTAGACAGAGACAGAACTCCACCTTGCGTTGGTCCCAGGGAGGTTGTACGTGGTGGGGCAGCTGCAGTGGAACATGATCATAGGTGCTCATGTCCCAAGGCTCTCCATCTAACCCCATCTGACTTCTAGGCCAAGAGAGAGCAGGGCTGTCTTACCCACAGGACTGAAGTGCATCTTTTCTGCAGGCCTTTCTGCCCAATACCTTCCCCCGTAAGGTCCTATCTGGTTGTTCCTGCAAGAGCAGGTGCACAGCACAGCCTCTGCTTCCCACTCTGCTTGCTTTGCTGGCAGCCCTGCGTGAGTGTTTTCCTGGTGGCCTGGAAACATTTTGAATCCCCCAGCACAGCCAGTGCCTGACCCCAAGGGCTGGAAGGCAGAGCTCTGGGCCCAGTCCCAAAGCCCCAGGGCTGCAGTGCATAGCTTGGAAATGCCAAAATATCTGTAGCCAGCATTCAAGTTGGGGAGGAGCCTTTACTCTCAGAACACTGTGAGGGGTGAGAACCCTTGGGTTCCTGGACTGGCATGCAAGTAGGTTATGCCTTGCTCTGTAGGGCTGGTTTAGGAGTAGCCAGTCTGCCAACTGCAGCCTCTGCCTGAGAAAGCCATGAAGCCCAGAACACCTAGGGAAGGAAATGCAGGCACAGTGCCAATGATGGGAGTAGGCTCCCTAAAACCTGAGAGCAAACTTGGCAAGGAGGTTACCTCTCTTCCCCCCCACCCCACCCAGAATGGAGCACTGCTGTGAATTCACTGAAATACAAAATATTTGGCTGAGTAAAAGCCTATCTGCCAGCCATTACACTTAAGTGCCTTCTACATTACTATTAAACAGTGAAAATTACAACACCAAAAATATTCTGCCAGTATACAGAAACTCAGGGTAAGAATCTAGCCACAAATAAAGATCACATACAGAGTTTTGGCCCTCTGAAAACACACAGAAATGAAGCCGATTGACCATACTCAACTTACACCACAGGTAAAATCTTAAAGTAAATACAGAATATAAATACAAAAAAAAAATTGCATCCAAATGACAGCAAAACCAAAAGTACAAAGAACACCAGAAAGAATCAGTACAAAAACTCTGGCAATACAAAAACTCAGTGTCTTCTTACCTCTCAATAAGCATACTGGCTCCCCAGCAATCATTCTTGAAATAATAGACATAGAATTCAGTCAGAATGGATGGCAAGGAAGCTCATGAGATTCTGGAGAAAATTGTAACCCAATCCAAGAGATACAGGAATCCAGTAAAATGATCCAAGAGTTAAATGGGAAAATAGTCTATATTGAGATCAATAAATGATTGAGTATATAAGAGATAATGAACAAAGAGTCCTAAACTTTGTGTGTAGATATCACTTTTCTAGTATGTGGAGCTTAATGTCTGTCTCCCTTGTCGTTGGATTGAATTTAATAATTTGTTACAAAGGATAGAATACGAAATGGAAAATTCTGTAACTTTGTAATAGAGGAAACTGGCATACACTATCTTAAGCATGCAATGAAGGGTGACAGCCTCAGTGATATCATATGGATATAATTTATTCCCTAATATGATACAATAATAATGGCACCTCACCTATGTGGTATTCTTTCCAAAACCCCATAACATAATCTATATTTTAAAAAATTATTTAAAAATCTCAAATTAAAGAATATTCTATGTAATATTGGACCAGTACTCTTCAAATTGTTAAGGTGATGAGAAACAAAGGAAATTTAAGAAATAGACATAGAAGAGGAAAATAAGGTGTCATGACAACTCAGTGAAACCTGGAATTTTGAATTGGTTGCCCAGAAAGAAAAAGGACTTTAGTGGGAGTACAAATAGTGCTTGGAAATTGGCTAATAACAATGCACAGATGGTGAGGTCATAATTTGACAAATGTATCAGATAATGTGAGATGATAATATCTGGAAAAACTAAAATTGGATGAGGAGTATATGAGAATACTTTATGTTATCTTTGAAAACTTTCCATACATCTAAAATTATTCTGAAATAAAAGATTTTTTTTTTAAGGTGATATTTGAGTAAAATAAGGAGTGGCCCTTGGGATTATTGAAGTGGGGGTGTGGGTGTGTGGAAGTATTTCAGCTAAAGAAAACAAACAAAGGCTGCAAAAGAAGAGACGCTGTTTCTTAAAGGGCATAAGTCTTGGTGTGTTTGCCTGTGTATGCACACGCATGCACATTATGTTTGTGGAAATTTCTGTGTATGTTTGCAAGATTGTGGATGTGTGTTTTCTTTTCACAGTTTATGTCGGATGCTATTTTTATAACTACAAATACACGTATGACTTTAACTACAAATATACTTATGACTTTATATCTTGAGAGAAGGCTTGTTCCTTAGCGGAATCAAGGACAATGGAAAAAAAAAAGAATATGGTATGAGTATTTCCATACTTATTTTTACATGGAAACTTTATGTCATTGTTTCTATCACATATAAAATGAAAACCTTATACTGCATTTTCTAAAATGTCCCAGATCTGTCTTTAATTCATTAACATTTTAAAGAATTTTTTTGTTTATGATTCCAGTTCCAAACTTAATATGAATCTTTACTTTCAAGTTGTTATAATTTGTTTTATTTTTATTTTCTGTGTATAATTATTCATATACTGATCATTTTCTAACTAGGAAAAAAATCTTAATCTCTTGACAATTGTGATATGTTTCAGTGATTTTAATAATTTCTTAGGCACCTGATGTCTCCTGGTCATCTCAAACTCCACTTTAATCTTTCTGCTGCGTTTTCTACTATGTTCTTTAACAGTTAACTTACATTAATAATTACATGCATTAATTAATTGCATTAATCTTGGACACAGAACCTTCTCAAAACCTAATTTTACCAATTCAAACATAAATTCAATGTAGCTTCATATGAAATATTTTTAATGTTTTGAGTCTCTAATAAGATTCTAGTAATATGACTCCAGAAAGGTTCACATTTCTGTAAAGACACCATGTAGAAAGCATTTCTGTTGTCAGCTTAAGTAGGAATGTTTCTCTGTAGCACGCAACACAGCAACCAATCCTCCACAATTTTGCTTGTTCCTTTCTCAACTCTTTACGGCCATTGTTTTTTAACCTCCATACTTCCTCTCTTCTTCATAGGTTGTACTAGATGTACATTTTATTTCTCTCTAGCTCCCACTTCTGGGACCATGTATGCATACCGAACATTCATCTAGTAGCTCAGCAGAATAAGAGGCCATTTATTTACTATGATCCATCCTTCTTAGGGATGTGTGTGTGTGTGTGTGTGTGTGTACACACATCTGTATGATTCACTGGAATATAATAAATTTAATATTTCAACTATCTGCTCAGCCTCCAATGTTCATAGACGTTAGATTTTTGGTTTGTTGTTTGCTTTCTATTAAGTTTTATGCACCAAATACAGTCCTAGGCACTTTAATTCTATTAAATTATTGTATTATATTAATTGTCTCAATAATACAGTATGTTAGGTTGTCTGAAAAACACCATATAAATGAGGAAATTAAGGGGTGTGTACTTAGCTTATTTTTCTAATAAGGGGCAAAGCTTAGGCTTTTATACTGAAACTATATACTGTGTTTCTCTTAAAATGTGATAGTTACAATGAATCATACACATTTACTACGATCACTGCAGGGCACACTGGGTTCTACTCTGTTTAATATCTCAACACTTTGATTACGTTTGCATGAAATTTAAGTTTGTTTTATAACAATTTAGTTTGCATATCAAAGTGATGACCTTCATTGAACTTATAATGAAGTTTTTATTTTTTTTCCCCAAAGAACTAACATTGGCCATTTTCCTACAAGGTCATTGATTGCTAAGTTTAATACACTTATCCATTTTTAGTCAACTCTTCTTCCTCTGGAAATAATATCAATATTTAGAAGATCTTCTCTTTTTTCATCCTATTATAGAGTGGTTATTCAAACAACATGTCAATTTTGCATATGCTGAGAGAATTGAAAATATATTACAACATCTTTAATAATCATTATTTTTGTGATTAAAAATGCAAGAGGAATAGATTTTATAACTAAGATACAAAAATTTGCTCAATGTATTTCTTGACAAAATGTGAAGATTTCTATAAAAATGACTGAAATTTTGTTGAATTTCATTTTTATTACTAGAAAGTAGGTGTGTAAAACTTGTAAAATTTTATAAGATTTGGATAAAAAATGATAAATATTTTTAAAAATTAAGCTTTGTTAATTTTCTTTTGTTTTTGCCTGGATACAAATGGGATACTTTTCTTTTCCTGAGCTGTGCGTATATTTTGTATTCTTATAAAGAATTTATGGTGTTACATTATTGCATTGGTTTGAAAGTTTACAGAGTAATATTTCATTTGCCATTCTATATGATATATTTTTCTCTTGGAAAAGATACACACACATACATATAAATAAATGCATATGTTATATTAGATATGTTAAATTTATAAGTTTATACATGTATTTAAATGTAAGCATTGGAATTAAGATTGGAAAAGATAAACTAAATTTAATACTAGGTACATTTATTAAAAGCATTATTTCTCTTTTTGGGTTTAATTTTAAGAAAGTATAATACATAAATCCTAGAGCATAACCTAATGACAACAGTTTATCAAAAAGCTGCTTTAAGCAAATTAGTCCTAATGTATTCATATGAACTCATATAATTGGTAGGGGTCCTGTTATATGTTTACAGAAACAGCTGCTGTTGGTTTGAGGGACATGATTCAACAAGGAAACATAGTAAAAGAAGACTTAGTTGAGTACATTAATACTCTAAGAGTTTTCAATAATTCTCGAGGATTCTGATTGGAAACCATCCAATTTGCTTCCTCTTTTTCCATCAGCATTTTATCAACCTTTTAGACAAGCAAGAAATTTGTCTGGAAGGGTTATCCCGTTATTTACCTTGATGTGAAAGAACAAAATAAAATCTTAAAAGCAAAATTTAAATATTTTTTAAATGCATAAAAATATTTAGTGACACAGTTCATGTTGGACACTGAAGTTATCTTATTGATATTAAATGTAAGTAAATGTAATTAAATGTTAAATATCAAAATTGTCAATAGATAAAATATAATTTGTTACTGAAAAATGGAATTAATTTATGTAGTTTAGTTTTTTTTAGATTGTGGGAATCTGAAACACAAATGGCTGCTAGGTAGATGATGTACAATATTGAAAAGGACTAAATGGAGATTTAGGCAGACTGGAGACCCAAAGCTCATCTAAAGGGAATAGTTACTGCTAAGGTCTAATTAATTATAACTGTGAGAGAATGTATGGTAAGTGCTGCCAAACACTTCAGTTTTTCAAGCTAAGTCAATACTTTCTGTGAGAGTTCAGGTTTCACTGAGCCTGTGAATTGCCAGTTTTCAAATTCTGATTTAGGAAGCACATTTTATCTTACACTCTACTCCTCGTATTACGCCTGCACTTCTACCATAAGCCATGTAACATTAAAGAAAATTAATTTTATCCACTATTTTCTATGTACAAACATGCTCAAAGTATTTTGTCTTATGTATTAATTCAATAATTAATTAGCTTTTATTCTATCTACAGAGACATAATTGTCTTAAAGAAAGAAGCAACGAAGCAAGACTTAAAATAAGATTAGTCAAACTCCAAAACATACCGGTGATCTGTTACACCATGCAGCTCATTCACAAATGTGCCAAGCAAAGTAGAGTAATACTTACCATCAGTAAAACTAGATATTCTCACTGACTTGTTGTCTGTTACAAGACTATAAAATCCATGCTTACTCTTTCTCTTACTTATTATGGAAATCCATTAGCATTAGTTTTTGCTGAAAGTGTGGAATCTGATTCAGATGTTTATGACTGAATGTTAATTGTTGTTTTGATTTTTGAAATTTTTGTCATGCATGCTAACATTATTTGGTTCTTACGGTATGAAAGAAGCTATGCCAGAATAAATAAAAGGAAGGTTATTTTTAAATAAACCTAGGATAAATGTATGCAATTTAGTTTGTTTTAGATTGGGGAGTCATTTTTTTCTGTTTTGTTTATTTTAAATTTTACTATTATTATTACACTTTGAGTTCCGGGGTACATGTGCAGAATGTGCAGGTTTGTTACATAGGCATACACATGTCATGGTGGTTTCCTGCATCCATTAGGTATTTCTCCTAATGCTATCCCTCCACTAGCCCCTCACCTCCCCCACAGGTCCCGCTGTGTGATGTTCCCCTCCCTGTGTCCGTGTGTTCTCATTGTTCAACATCCACTTATAAGTGAGAACATGTGCTGTTTGGTTCTCTGTTCTTGTGTCAGTCAGCTGAGAATGAAGTCAGCTTCATCCATGTCCCTACAAAGGATATGAACTCATCCTTTTTTATGGCTGCATAGTATTCCATGGTGTATATGTGCCACATTTTCTTTATCCAGTCCATCACTGATGGGCATTTGAGTTGGTTCCCAGCTTTGCTATTGTGAACAGTGTCACAATAAACATACATGTGCATGTGTCTTTATAATAGAACAATTTATAATTCTTTGGGTATAGGCCCAATAATGGGATTGCTGGGTCAAATGGTGTTTCTAATTCTAGATCCTGGAGAAGTCACCACACTGTCTTTCACAATGGTTGAACTAATTTATACTCCCACCAACAGTGTAAAAGTGTTCCTGTTTCTCCACATCCTCTCCAGCATCTGTTGTCTCCTGATTTTTAAATGATTGCCATTCTAACTGGTGTGAGATGGTATCTCAATGTGGTTTGATTTGCATTTCTCTGAAGACCAGTTATGAGGAGACTGGGGAGTCTTGAACACAAATAGCTACAGAGGTTGACAGATGGTATACAAGAGTGAAAATGATCAGACAGAGATTGAGGCAGGCTGGAGAAGTTGGCCTCCCTGACTTTTGTTGCCTGATTAGGTTTCCTCTGTCTTTTGATCATTCATTTGTTCTGTGAGTTAAATAAAATTTCATTTTCTGGATATACCACAGTCTATTATCCATTAAGCTATTGAAGGACATTTTGGTTGCTTACAAGCATTGGCAAATATTTAAAAAGCTGCTCTAAACATATATGTGCACACAATTTTATGTGGACATGAGTTTTCAAGTCATTAAAGAATGCAATTGTTGGATTGTATGCTAAAGGAATATTTAGTTTTTAAGAAACTATTGTCTTCCAAAGTAGCAATACCTTTTTATATTCCTATCAGCAATGAATGATAGTTTCTGTTGCTTAATATCCTTGTCAGCACTTTTTTTTTCAATATTTAGATTTTAGCCCTTCTAATGAATGTGCAGTGGTACAGGTTGAGTATCTCTTACTTGAAATGCTTGAAAGGAGAAGTGTTTTAGGTTTTGGAGTTTTTGACTTAAAATGCCTAGCTGCTATCTAAGTGTGTTAGTTTGCAATTTCCTAATGAAATGTGATCTGAAACATGTTTACATGTTTGTTTGCCATGTGTATATCCGCCTTCTTGGAGTATCCAGGTCATTTCCTCATTTAGTAACTGAGTTGCATACTTTTTTCTTTTAAAAAGTTATATATTTAATATATACAATGTGCTATTTTGATGTACATCTAAATAGTGAAATAATTACTAAGTTAAACAAATTAACCTACCCATTACCTTCCATAGTTTACTCTTGTGTTTTTGTGGTATGATAGGAGTGCTTTAAATCTACTTCCTTAGCAAATTTTCAGTATAGGAATATTGCTGTATATTAGATCTCTAGATTTTTTTCATCCTATGAAATTGCAAGTTTCTATCCTTTTACCTGTGCTCTGATTTCCTCCCTTTTCTGACCCTCGTAATCACTCTTCTACTTTCTGATTCTATGCATTTTTATGTGGATATTTTATATGTATTTATATATTTTTTTACTCTGTTCCTATGTTATGTATTACATATGCCTGTACATAGATATAGATATTCTTTATACAGTATTCTCCTGTTACTAGTGGGAGATATGTTCCAAGACACCCAGAAAATGCATTAAAACTTGGATAGACCCAACCTTATCACTGTGTTTTTCCCTATACAGTAACTGGCGGATAGCATCTTCAGTGCGAATATTCTGGTAAAAGGAACAATTCATGTCCTGGGTGGGACAAAAATAAGACAATGTGAGAGTTCAACACGCTACTCAGAAATATACAAATTATAAAACCTATGATATATTTATTTATGGAATTTTTTATTTAATGTTTTTGGGCCACATTTGACTGAAGGTAACAAACTGCGGAGAACAAAACTGTGAATAAAAAAGGACTCATGCATAGAGAGAATATGTAAAGAAATTACGATGTGTGCCTCTCTCCCCCTCTCTCTCTCTCTCTCTCTCTCTTTCTTTGTATATATATATTCTTACACAAAGAGAAAAATGTATCTATTTTACATGGAGAGAATGTATCTATATTTCTCACAGTTTATTTGTTCATCCATCTTAGAACACTTAGCTTGTTTGCATATCTTGGCTATTGTGAATACTACTTTAATTAACATGGGATTTTAAATAGCTCTATGAGGTGCTGATCTAATTTCTTTTTGGTATATACTCAGCAGAGGTATTACTAGATATTTGGGAATTCTATCTTTAATTTTTGAAGAACCTCATTGCTGTTTTCCATAATGGCTATACCAATGTACATCCCCACCAACAATGTATAAGCATTCTTTTTTCTATACATTCTTTCCACCATTTATCTTTCTTTGGAGGGAGGATAATAACCGTTCTAACAGATGTGATGTAATCGACACATTGTGGTTTTTATTTTCATTTCTTTAATGATTAGGGATGTTGAGAAACTTTTTATATAGCTGTTAGCTATTTTTATGTTATCTTCAGGAAAAAATGTCTATTTAAGTCCTTTGCCCATTTTAAAATTGTGTTGTTTTTCTTTATTGTGTAAGTTGTGTAAGTTACTTTTATATTTTTTATTAACCCTTTATCAGATATATCGTTCACAAATATATTCTCTCATATCATAGAGTTTTTTTATTTTTTCAGTTTGTCAATTGTTTTCTTTTCTGTGCAAAATTTTAACAGTCTGAGATAGTCACATGTTAGTTTAGTTTTGCTTTTGTTGTCTGAGCTATTGGTATGATAAGCAATAAAATCTTGTTAAGGTCAATATAGAGACATTTTTAACCTATGTTTATTTTTAGGAGTTTTATAGTAACTATTCAAAAAAGAGATACTCTCAAACTCATTTTATTAAGCCAGCATCACCCTGATACCAAAGCCAGACAATGATGCCATAAGAAAAGAAAACTCCAAGCCAATACCTCTGATAAACATCGATGCTAAGCCTTCAATAAAATATTAGCAAACTAAATTCAACAGCACATTAAAAACATACACACCATGCCTGAGACTAATTCCTGAGATGAAAGATTGGTTTAACATATGCAAATCAACATGATATATCACATTAACAGAATAAATGATAAAAATTACCACAATTATCTCAAAAGACGCAAAAAAGCAATTGACAGTCTTCAACATTCTTACAAGATAAAAATTACATATTGATACTACTGAAAATAATAATCAGACAAGAAAAAGAAATATCCAAATCAGAAAGAAAGAAGTAAAATTATCTGTTTGCAGATGATACCATCCTAAATTGGAAAAACCCTAAAGAGTACCCCCACACAAAAAAACAGTTAGAATTAGTGGGTGAATTCAGTAAAACAGCACACTGATAATCATCTATCAGGAAAAAAGCAAGAAAATAATTCCACTTATGTTAGTATTCAAAAGAATAAACTACTTGGGATAAATTTTACTAAGGAAATAAAGGATATGTCTATTGAAAACTTTAAGACATTAATAAAAGAATTTGAAAAATAAATAAATAAAAATATAATTCTTGTTTGTAGATGTGAAGAATTATTATTCATAAAATGTCCATACAATCCAATGTGATATACAGATTTAACACAATCTGTACCAAAAATTCAATGAAATTTTTCACAGGAATAGAAAAAAAAATTCTAATATTCAAATGGAAACAGAAAAGACTCCCAATAGCCAAAACAACTTTCAGAGAAAAAATAAAATTGGAGACATCACACTTCCTGATCTCAAAATGTATTACAAAGCTCTAGTAATTAAAACAGTATGGCACCAGCATAAAAACCAACATGTATATGATAGAATAAAATAGACCAGAAATCAACCCAAGGATATATGGTCAAACAAGAAGACCAGCAAAAAGACATAATGAGGAAAGGATAGTCTCTTGAATAAATAGTTTTGGGAAAACTAGATATAAACATGCAAAAAAAGAAAACTGTATCCTTATACCATATAAAAAACCAACTCAAAACCAAATAAGACCTAGTCATAAGTGGTCTTTTTTTCTTTTTTATTGTTGAGTTTTATTAGTTCCTTGTACATAGCTAGGTAATGTATTTTGCAATTCTTTTTTCTGTTTGTGACCTTTTTATTTTTGGTAGTATCTTTTGCACAACATAAGTTTTTTATTTTAATGCAGTATAACTTATCAATTCTTTCTTTCACAGGTTGGGACTTTGATGTTGCATTTAAACAGTTGTTACCAAAGCCATGTTCATTTAGACTTTCTCTTATTCTGTCTTCTAGAAGTTTTATAGTTTTGAATTTTATGTTTAGATCTATGATTCATTTTGAGTTAATTTGGGTGAAAGACATAAGTTCTGTGTCTAGAATTTTTTTTTTTTTTGCAGGTGTATGTCCAGTAGTGGCAGAACAATTTGTTAGAAAAGACAATCTTCGCTCCGTTGTATTATTGCCTGGGATCCTTTTTCAAAGATCAGTTGACTATATTTGTGTGGGTCTATTTCTAGGCTCTATATTGTGTTCCATTGATCTGTTTGTTTATTTCTTGACCAATACCACACTGCTTTGATTACTATAGTTTTGTACTCAATCTTTGTTTGTTGTTTTTGGATGTTTGTTTGTCATTTTTTGTATGTTTGTTTATCTTTGAGATGAGTCTTGCTCTGTCGCCTAGGCTAGAGCCCAGTAGTGTGATCAGTCTTGGCTCACTGCAAACTCCACCTCCTGGGTTTAAGCAATTCTCCTGCCTCAGCCTCCTGAGTAGCTTGGATTACAGGCACTCACCACCATGCCCAGCTAATTTTTGTGTTTTTAGTAGAGAAAATGTTTCACCATGTTTTCCAGGCTGGTCTCAAACCCTGACCTCAGGTGATCCCCCCACCTTGGCCTTCCAAAGAGATAGGATTACAGGCATGAGCCACTAGGTCTGGCCAGTTTTGCATTAAATCTTGAAGTATATTAGTGTCAGTCCTTTGATTTGGTTCTGCTCTTTCAATATTGTGTTTGCTAGCCTTTTTTTTTTAACCTTATCCCACAATTTTTAGAATCAGTTTGCCTGTAACCACAAAATAATTTTGGGGATTGTGTTGCAAAAACTTGTATCCTAACAATGTTGAGTCTTCCTATCTATAAACGTGGAATATTTCTCCACTGATTTAGCTGTTTGATTTGTTTCATCAGAGTTTTGTACTTTTATTTATATAGATCTTAAACCTATTTTACTACCTAAGTAATATTTGAGGCTACTAATATAAATGGTATTGTGTTTTTATTTTTATTTTAAATTTCACTTCATCATTGCTGATGTATAGAAAAGGAATTGGCTTTTTATATTAATCTGTATCCTGCAACTTCATTACAGTTGCTTATTAGTTGTTATAGGAGCAGGACTGCATAGAGTCGTTTTCATTTCTCTGTCCAACAAAGTATCATCTGTAGTATTCCTTGGTTGCTAATACTTATTCTCTTCCAGAATTGCAACTCTTCTAGATACTTTATGATCTCTTGGTATGTGCCATTTCTGAGACAGTGAAAATGAAGGATATGGATGGTCCTGTTAGAAATGAATAGGTCTAATTGAAACTAATTACATCTGCTTAGGCACCAGTAAGTACCTCCCCTACACACAATATTGCCAAAAGTTCACAGCACCTAGGTGAGTGTACTTCTAGGCAACTGTAGTCTATTGCCTTCCGATTTTTGTCCTCAAATCATAATTTTTTTTTTAAGTTGCAGTTTGTGATTTTCAAGTCTTCCTTTGGCCAAGGTTTGTATGATATTCTGGCAAGCACCAACACCTGTGAGAATGAAGTGGCAATGGCAGCCAACTTAATACACATTAATTTTGTTGATTCTGATGTTTAAGAATGCCTTCCACACCATGACAGGAGAACAGACCTTGACAAACATCACTTATTTCTTATCACATCTTCAGTATAAACTCTGTGTTACTTCCATGTTAAGATTTTGTTTATATTCCTATTTTAGCTTCACTCAGTGATTTAACTTCAACTTTTATACTTGATCTGCTGACCAAGGATGGAAAAAAATCAAACCACCATGCAAATTGTTCCCAGGACAAATTCATAGCCCTCAACAGTTGATATGCCTCCAATGATGGCAAGAAATACTTCTGAAGTTCAACTTTGTTGCAGGTTGTGTTCCTTAGGAAGTAAATTCTGAGATGGAAATTTGTATGCGGGAATGTTATTACAGAATGCTTTTAGAAACTAGAACTCTGAAGCAGGATTGAACAAAGAAAGAAATTGAACAATGATGCTTTGCAACAAAGGCTCCAATCCATTTTATGGAGAGCTCTGGAACTGAAATGATCCTTCAGAACTGAGGGTTGAAAATAGAATGTGAAATATTCATACTTTCATTGACATGCCATTTTTTTTAATCTTCTACTTCTAATAAAAAACTTCTGCCTTCTTTTACTTTCTTAAAACCTAGCTTTACAATGATAAAGATGGGGCACTGTAGTCAGGTACAAATTCTAATTATCATCAACTCTTTGTATGACATACAGAATTAGTTTTTATCTCTTGGATCAATTTTGTGATATTGAAAATTAAATAATGATTTAATTTTTAGATAATGGAACCCAAAATTGTCTGAGTGTGCCTAAATAATTATGGATAAAGTAAAATAAGGACATTGCCTCTCCACAATGTAAAATTTGAGAGAAGAAAAGTAAGTAGATATATAAATAAAACAAGATTTAAGGTAGGTGCTGGATTCATGGCACTCAGTTATTAAATTCCTTCTGTCTGAAACTTTCCCAATAAAATGTACATAAAAAAGTCTGTTTTCAACATTTTTTTTAATAAAACTATTGGGCAAAGGTATGATATAAAACTAAAAAATACAGAATCAACTTCTTAGCCTGTTCTATGAACCAATACTGTATTCTTTGTCATGTGAGTTCATACTTACATATACGCACACCCCATCTCAGGAATTTCAAGTCTTCCTAAAGCTTAAAGTTTAAGTTTTTTTCTTTCTCATCTTTAAAAGGTATTGTGCCATTTTGTCATCTCCTGAAAAATAGCACTACAGCTTTCTCCTCACAGGTGAGAGATTTTATCTAGGTCATTAAGCTTTTATTGACTTCCATGTCTATTCTAGTAATTTATGATATGTTAAACCTGAGCTTTATTCTTGTAAGTGTGACGGTATGTGTAAAAACAAATTGAAAGAAAAGTCACATATTAATTTTTGCATTTTAAGGACATCCCTACAATCTTTTGCTCCAGGATCTACTGCATAAAATACTTCTTTTCGTTATTAATATTGTTATTATCATTATTATTACCATGTTCTTCGATTACATTATTTTTGGAGGATAAGGATTATAACGTAGCTTTTTATTTATTTATTTTTGGCAATTAACATGGCATCTGGCACAGAACAGATGCAAAATAAAGTTGGACTGAAACATATTTAATTGTGCTTTTTTTTTTCCTGCTTCTACTTTATTTTTCTACTCCCATCTTTTTCTTTCACCACTTCTTTTATAGGAGAAATACAACATGCTATTTTGTCATCTACTAAAAAATAATAGCACATCATAGCTTTGTAAACACTGGATTGAGAATTCTTTCCAGGGCATTGAGCATTTATTGACGTTTAGGTCTAAATTAGTAAGTTATGATGGCCTTAAATAATTATATTTCTCCTGTTCTCACCCCTATTGTTTATCTGTCTTTGGTTTTTCCTTTTCAAGGAGTTCTTTTATCATCACCTGGCAGCAAAGTTCAATGTATAGCACAGTGCAATTCCTTTAGTACCAAGATAACAGGGAGTCTAATGACAATTATAAAAGAAAAGACTTAACATCTTTTAAAACATATATGAGTTAGTGAAGTAAGAAACAAAAATAAGTATGAGTTCAATAAGATATTCTTGTACACAAATATCATCTAATGTATTAAAAAGTAAAATTGATTTTCTTCTGTCTATAAATGGGATGATCATACTATCTAGCCCGTCTTGTGACTTGTCCAGACCATGTTAATTTTTCAAAATGTTATATAGATTGTTGTAGAATTATTTAACTTCCAAATCTTTTTCTTTCATCTCACATATAATTTATTATTTGATTTAGTTACTCAGTGAAACAGCAGTATGTCAGAAGAATACCAAATGGTCTATGAAATGAAAAGGACATTAGGAATAAATGGTGCTTGTAGCTTAATAGACAGCACTGTGTCCCATTTTTTTTTTTCGGCTAATACTTTGGCAAATACAAGCAGGCTATGCACGTTCTTACCCATGAGAAGTTATTAAATCAATTAATATGTGAATAAATTTAAGCAGGAGACTGTATTGATGACTTTTTATATATATTTTTAAAATATTTTGGATGATCCTGAGTGTTTCTTTAAAAACAAAAATCCCACCCTACACATATAAAAACACAGAATTCCTACCCAACCCATCACAGTGTAACAGGTTAGCCATTATCTTTGATTTAAAATCTAGCTTTCTTCCTGCTACACTCCTCTTTCTCTACTTATTAAACTTGGCATTCTTTTCTAATAATTGGCATAAAAACATTACTTCCTATAGAACAAGGCCTTCAGAGCATCATGGTATCCAGAGGGGAAAGTAACCTTAGGATGAATGAGGGTAGAGAGTTGATTTCTTTAGATTTGAATACTCGTGGGTCAAATATACTAAGAACAGTAATCTAACCTCACACTTAGGTTTAAAATAGATAGGATGTTTTCTAGTACATTTGTATTTGAGAATTATTAGTGATTGTTCTTTTGTAAGAAAGTAACACATTTCTTCACTGAAAGGGCCATCCCCTTAGGAAATGAAAATATAGTTGAGGCTTTATCATTTAAGCATTACTTTGACAGAAAACCCATCGTGGCAGTGACTCAAATACCAGCTCCTATGTGCAGTGCACACATCTTTTTTTTTTTTTTTTTTCCACCTAATGTATGTGAAGCCTGATGCTGGAAGTAGAACATATAAATATACACAAAAATGTGTACTTCATCTGCTCTTGAAGGGCATGGAAGCTGAAAATAAGGACAGACTTAACATAAGACTATAACAACTAATACAAAACAATATATGGCAGTATACAGATATTGATCTAAAATGTTTTGGGAATTCAGAAGAGGACTAGCTGAATTCCGGCTGAGGGAAAATATTAGATGGTGGCAGAGGGATTTGAGTTGTTATGAGTAGAGAAGATCTTATTGGAAAGTATGGATTTTAGGAGGATTAATATACTGGAGGAAAGGTCTTATGTAGGCTCCAAACACTGACTAGAGAGATGAAATGTGTATGTGAGGGATTTTGTTCAGTTTGATTAAAATTCAATGAGAAGATCTATAGCTATGATTGTGTAAAGAGAGCTATGAAAGATTTTTATCATGTATGATAGAAATTTATGGCATAGGCATTGAAATAGAAAATGTTACTAATTATGAAAGTAAATAACTACAGTTAAATAGATTTTTTGATGTACAGAAATTGAGAAAGAGACTGTGACAAATATTTACAAAGATTGTGAGATTTTGATTTTATATATGCAATGCTAATTTTTAACTCTCACCTTATATTACAATTCAATTAATTAATTTGCTGCAGGTTTGGGTCTACTGGCCAAGGCACTAAAAATCTTTGATTAGTTACTCTACTTTATTTGGCTTTATCATTTTCTTTGCATTTAAAGTAAAATGTTTTATATTTAATTAAGTCTAGCTTATTAATTCTTGTTTTCATGGATGTGCCTTTTCATGGTGTCATTTTTGAAAAGTCATTGCCAAACCCAAAGTAATACAGATTTTCTCCTTTGTTATTTTCTAAGAGTTTTATAGTTCTTAATTTCAATTTTGGTTTGTGATCTGTTTCTAGTTCATTTCTGTGATGGCTGTAAGACCTGGGTCTGGCTTTTTTTTCCCCTTGTATGGACATCCAGTTATTCCATTTGTACCATTTGTTAAAAAAACAAAACAAAACAAAACAAAACAAAACAAAACTGTATTTATTCCATTGCATTGCTTCTGTTACTTTGCCAAAGATCAACTGATAATATTTTCATAAGTGGATTTCTGGGCTTGATATTCTGTTTCTTTGAGCTATTTGTTTATTCTTTCACCAAAACCACACTTTCTGGATTACTCTAGTTTTATATTAAATCTCGAATTAGGTAGCATTTGTCCTCCAACTGTTTCTCCTCCTTCAATATTATATTGGTGTTCTGGTCTTTTAGTCTCTACATAAGCTTTACAATCCATTTGTGCTATCCACAAAATAACTTGCTAAGATTTTGATTGAGATTGGATTGAATATGTAGATCAAGCAGCAAAGAACTTACACTTTGGCAATATTGAATCTTTCTGACTGTGAACCTGGAATATGTTGCCATTTATTTAGTTTTGTAGTTTCTCTCATATATATCTTATACATATTTGTCAGATTCATACATAAGTATTTCATTTTTATAAGAGTTTCTTTAAGTGGAATTATGTTTTTAACGTCAAATTTCAGCTGTTCATTGTTGGAATACAGAAAAAATGATTGACTTTTATGTATTAACTTTGTATCCTGCAACCTTGATTTAACTGATTATTGGTTCCAGATTCTTTACATAGATGATCATGCCATCTGCAAAGAGTTTTATTTCTATCTTTTGAATGAGTATACACTATTTCCCCTTTACTTGTACTTTGCATTACCTGGACTTCCAATATGATGTCAAAAAGAAGTGGTTAAAGTCGACATCCTTGCCTTATTCCTAATCTTAGTAGGAAATCTAGTTTCTCCTTATTAAGTGTGTTGACAGCTGTAGGTTTTTGGTAGATACTTTTATCGTGTTGAGGAACTTTCCCTCTCCTATTTTACTGAGATTTTTTTATTATGAATAGGTTTAGAATTACATCAAATCTTTTTTTATCTTTATTATCATGATCATCTGAATTTTCTTCTTTAGCCTATTGATGTGATAAATTATTTCACCTCCTTTTTGAATGATGAATCATATCTGAATAAATTCTACTTGTTTATAGAGTATAATACTTTGCATACATTATATTTGATTTGCTGATATTTTGTTAAGTATTTCTGCATGTATATTTGTAAGAAAAATTAGTTAGTAGTTTTCCTTTCTTTTAATGTTTTTGTGAAGGTATCATAGAATGAGTTAGGAAATATTCCCTCTGTTTCTGTCTACTGGAGGACATTGTAGATAAAAATGGATACCGTATCTTCCTTAAATGTTTAGTAGAATTTACCAGTGAACCCATCTGCATCTGTCGCATTCTATTTTGGAAGGCTATTAATTGTCAATTTAATTTCTTAAATACGTATAGTCCTATTTAGAATGTATACTTCTTTTTGTGGCATTTTTTTCTTTCAAGGTATTGGCCAATTTTATCTAGGTTGTTAAATTAGTGGGCATAAGAGTTGTTCATAATATTTATTATCATTATAATACTCATGAGATCTGTAGTGATGTCCACTCCTGTTGCCGACATTAGAAATTCATGTCTTCTTTTCTTTCCTTGGCTATTTTGGCTAGAGCCTTACATATTCATGATTACTACAAAGAACCACCTTTCAGCTTCATTGATTTTGTCTATAGTTTTCCTGTTTTTAATTTCTTTGAATTCTGCTCTAATTCTTTTTTTCTGTTTACTTTGGATTCGTTTGATTTTGTTGTTTGGCAAATTAATAAAATTCCAGTATAATCAATTCAAAAATGAGTTGTTCATCTAAGTGCTTGTATGTAGACAAACTAGCAATTTCAAGATGAATTAGTAAATACTATAATTTGTTACCAAACATTATATATACACATACACAAACATAAAATAAGCCAGAGACAAGAAGAAAAGGAAAGAGAAGTCCAGAAGGAAATAAATGAGTGAAATTTTTTTTGAGTAGCCTCATCTAATAATAAGAGATTTTTAAGACAAAAGCTAAATTATCTGATGTAAGCATGGTATTTTGTTAAATGATAGTCCTCATTCTTTTAAAATAATTATCTTATTAATCTTCCCTCTGTTACATTATTGAGATTCCTTTCAAGCTTTAAAGTAATCAACATGAAGATGTCTCAAAATATTTATTAACTATAATTCTATACAATGATATTAATTAGTACAGTTTATTTAAAATATCTCTCTCAGTTCAATGGGACTAACAATATTGAAATCAATTCTTTCAAAATTGTTGTTGTTATAATTAGACATGGCAGCTCTCAGTTTAATCATGTGCTTCTTTGGGGACATGCTGGCTTGCAGTCTTTCTTGATAAGCACTGTATAATTAATAGAAGTGGTTTATTGCCAACACTCTTTGGGAATTATTCACAAACATTCTAATAAGGTGACTCTTACTAAAGGATAAAATTAAATTTGACAATTACTTTGTTTTACTAGTTGTTTTCTTGAGTCTCAAAAAAGGCATTTAAATAAGTCTTTCATATCAATGTAACCAACTTTTTTTGACCAACTACAGTTTCTGTGAAAATATTTTGGAGCACATGATAAGACAGAATGATTTTTCAATCTCAAAGTCTCTAAGCATTTTGAGTAGAAGGCAGGCAAACAGAGCTGTGAAGAACTCTCTCAAGAGTTAGAAAGCAAATGTCCATTATGCCCTTTTGAAATCTGAGATGGGGGAAAAAAGCTCAGGGGCATCAGAAAAGACAAATGGAAGTTGTGAGTGGATTCACAGAGATTATCCTTCAAAGGAACAGGATGTAACTGTATTTGTTAATTAAGTACTGAATGAGAAGAACATGGTACCTTTTATTTGGAAAACTAAAATATGAATCTAGTTGTCTGAACAAATTTGATAATATTTTTTATGAATCTTTATGGAGAAATTTGCTCTGTAATTACCTTTAACTTATGAGTGTCATTCTTAACTGGCATTTAGGACATTTTTCCCTTATGTGGGTAAAGGCTTTGCATTTTTAATAATATAAAATTAATATTAACTACAAGCCTAATTACTACGACAATCGTTGGATTGACTTATGAATTGGCATGGGTAAGCATAGCACACTTAACCATCTGACTGAGTCAGAAAGATATTTTAGCATAGAAGTCTCAGGGCCACCTAAAAGTCTGCAATATCCTTATCCTGGCTTAAATGATATTGACATTCACAATATTTAATAAAATTCTTTCTCTGGTGAACTTTCACATGAAGATTGATTATCTAACTGCATTATTTACAGAAAGCAGGCATTGAAAAAATAGTTCAAATTTCTTTGCTTATAGAGATATACAGGTGATGCCATTAATTGTTTAAAATAAAATAATTTCACATATTGAATACACTTCAATGTACTTGCAGTAGTCATAATATCAGCTATGCTAACAAATACGTTAATTTATAGTAAAATATTCTGCTTACAAACATTCTGCCTCAGTTCCAAAAATTGCATGGAGACCCAAAAATATTCAGAGTTTTAAAATGAATGGATCAAACTTAAAGAGAAATGGATTGTATAGTAATTACTAGTATATTCATTGACAAAACTTCAAAAGCAAAATTTAACAAATATTAACTTTAATTTTTAAAAAATAACAATGTTTATACTCTAATTTTTTATGACCTCTGCTTTCTCTTAACTCAAAACATCCAAGAACTAGGAAAAGGAATGTTCCATTAATTATATGTAATTACAAATACAAATGGTTAACATCCCTGGGAGTCAAACTACCTGATTGTGTCTTGAAGAGAGAGACAACCTTTCCCATCTGAATTATTTGACTAATTTTACAACCACTCATTTCAAGGAAGGAAGATAATGGGGCTATTCTCTGTGAGTGACTTCATCACTTCACTCCCATTAAGCTATTTCATAACTTGGCATCAGTCCAGAAACCTAACAGTAGGGATATTGACAAAACTCCTGGTGTGTGTAGAACTCCCTGGCTGCATTCAAACCTTTGAAACGCAACAAGACAGTATGTCAAGCATGTGGAAGAAAATGGTTTTGGGTTATCCAGCCACTCAGTATTGCTGTACTTCCCTGTGCTTGTGTGAGTGCAGGGTCATTTCAATTATATATCTAAAATATGCTGTCACTTGTGGCAGTAAAACCTGTAAGCTAAGGTTAAAAGATTATAGTTGATTTTGAAAGCCCTATTGCAACTACCACAGTTCTCAAAAATTAAAATAATGATAAAAGTTTATCTTTGAAATAGGTGTTAAAATGACAGTGGCCTGCTTCTGGAGACGTGAAAAAAATCACCTATATCCTAAGAGAAAAATCTCCAGAAATGCAATGTTATACAACCCTTAAACATTTTTAGGACTCAAACAATATGTCAGCTTCTTTAAGACTGATGTGGAGGTAATATCTGGAAATATAAAACAAGATTAAATTTTATAGGCTGATGAGGGCACAAAAAATATTATTCTCATCTTTTAAATAACTATTACATCCTAGGATAAAAACAATTGTATATTAACTGTATGTTTTCTAGAATTCTTAGAATTGATTCCATTCATACAAATGTCCTTTCATTCAGTGTTAAACATAATGGGGAAGTTCTGAAGAATAAACTATAAATTGTTTTACTTGGACTCAGAATTTAAGAATATATTCTGATTTTTTTATATCTTATCTATAGAATCTGGGACAAATTACTGAATTTCTTTGAATATAATTTTTTTATCTACCAAATAACAGAAATAATGAATATAGATATATCTAAATATTAATATCTGCTATTTGGTCCAAATACATCAATCAGAAAACCAAAATAAACAGAATTGATAAAATACTTGATCCATCTGTATGAATTTGAGAAACTCACCTGATATTCAACAACATGGATGTTTCAAAGTAAAAGCATGAAAACAGATTTTCCATTGAAACACTTAATTTAAAAAGTTCCTATATTAATATCTGATAGGCTTGTGTAAAGAAAATTACTAGAGGAAAAGAGAGACATTCATAGTGATAAAAAAAATCTATTAGTAAGACAAAATCCTTTCTTCTTCTTATCTTCTTAAAGTTCAAGGTTAAGAATTTTAAGCTGAATAGGTTTTTTTTTCTTTTTCCTTTCTTTCTTTCTTTTTTTTTTCCACAGCTTTACAATGCCTTACTATGTCTTTCAGTTTGCATTATTTGTTACAAGAATTCTGGTGTCACTGATACCACTGTTGAATTCACGTTATGTGTCTTTTGGCTCTGGCAGCTTTCAGAATTTTCCTGTTTATATTTTATTTAGATGTTATTTTTCTTCCTATTTAATTTTTATGCTTTATTTTCTCATTTCTACTTGTTCTACAATTTAACATATATTAGACTTTATGTCATATAGATGTCTAACTTTATAAATTCTTAGTCTATAATTATTCAGTCCCAGGATTCAATTTGATTGATTTTTATAGGCTTCAGTTCTCTTCAGATGTTCCTCATCTGTTTGTTTATCATTTCCATCTTTTTCTTTGGGTTATAATTTTCCAATTCCAGTACCTGGGTCATCAGTGTTTTGGAATGTATTTGTTTTGACTATGGGTTTTATTTTTTTTTGCTTTTTAATATCTCTTTTAATTTTGTAATGTATGACAGAAATGATAAATAGAATAACAGTGAAAATTAATATGTACTATTGTTTTGCTTTCTTTCTTTCTTTTTTTTTTTTTTGCTGTTGCAAAAAAAGCATGTTCCTCCTTATATCAGTTGGTTAAAGTGAGGAGGTGATTATTCACATTTCACCAAGTACAAATTAATTTGAGTGTGAGTTGCAGTTTTAGGTGATTGAGCTTAACTGTTATGCTGCAGCTCCAGATGGTAGCACCAGCATTTTTGTTCTTATTGGTGTTGAGCCTTGAGCCAAGAAAGGATGGGGCTTCTACATACCTTTAGATTCATTAGTAGCATGGCCTCTAGTTTTGAAGATGGTTAAAATATACAAATACCATGGTCATTGGTTCTTTTAGTCCCAGTTTCCTTAATTTAACATTCAAAAAATGGAAAAACAGATAATATTGAGAGACTTAATAAGGATTTAGCTGGTGAAAACTAAAACAATTAATAATAAAGTCAACCCAAAGTCACCCTTATCTGTGGTAGTCTCTCTCTCTCTCTCTGTGTGTGTATGTGTATATATATGTACTTGATTCTCTAGAGAGAGAGAGAATCAATATATATATATATATGTATATATAAAGAGAGAGAGATTATATATATAGAGAGAGATAATATACATAGAGAGAGATAGAGAGAGAGATTTTATATATATATATATATAGAGAGAGAGAGAGAGAGAGAGAGAGATAATATATAGAGAGAGATAGACTTTCCGCTTTACTTTGGAAAGCACTATGTGTGAAACAGTAAATATATATATAAATATATAATAAATAAACATGAATATATAAAAATAAATATATAATAAATATATAAATATATAATATATGTTTTATTTTAAATAAATATATATTTATTTTTATATAGATATATTAAAATTATTTATTTACATAGTATATATAAATATATGTAAAATATATGAACATATAAATGTATAT
>CAUYLG010018271.1:0-25238 GCA_963573385.1 Cacajao melanocephalus
AACTGTGCTGCAATGAACATTCGTGTGCATGTGTCCTTATAGTAGAATGATTTATACTCCTTTGGATATATACCCAGTAATGGGATTGCTGGGTCAAATGGAATTTCGATTTCTAGGTCCTTGAGGAATCGCCACACTGTCTTCCTCAATGGTTGAACTAATTTACACTCCCACCAACAGTGTAAAAGTGTTCCTATTTCTCCACATCCTCTCCAGCATCTATTGTTTCCAGATTTTTTATGAATATCTTCATTCTTATCCAATAATATCCTTACTTCATCCACTTATTCAATAATATCCTTAAAATAAATTCCTAGGAATTACATTACTGAGAAAAAGAGTGATATGGTTTAAAAGTTTCCTCCAAAAGCTCATGCTGAAACTTAACCTCCAATGTGATAGTATTGAGACTTGGAACTTCAACAGGTGATTGAGTCATGAAGGCACATTAATGGATTAATCTATTAATGGGTTAATGGATTAATGTATTATCACGAGAGGGGAACTGGTAGCTTTATAAGAAGGGAAAGAGAGATCTGAGCTGGCAAGGTAGCACACTTAGCCACCTCATTTTGCGATATCCTGCACCACTTCAGAAAACTCTGTAGAGTCCCTACCAGCAAGAAGCCTCTCACTTTCAACACCTCAGTCTTTAGAATTGTAAGAAATACATTCATTTTCTTTATAAATTATCCAGTTTCAGATATTCTGTTATAAGCAATAGAATATGGACTGAGACAAAAGGGATGTATTTTTTCCAAGATTTTTTCATAAAGATTTCCAGATTGATCTACTGGAAGAAATTACAAATATTGATAACCACCAGTACTACAGAAAGCATGTATCCCACCAACACTAAAGTTAGTACTTGTACTACTTCACAATTTAGTAGGCTGAAAATATCTAATTATATTTTTTATAATATTAATCCTAGTATAATTAAACTTGCTTTATATTCTATTAGGAGTTCACATTTCTTGTTTCAAAGTTCCCTGTTTGTATTCTTTGCCCACTGTTTCTTTACTTGGAATTTTCATCTTTTTCCTTTTTCTTTGTTATTATTGAGTAATTTTTTGAATTGTCGCTGATATTTTACGAAAAATGTTGAGGAAACTAAAGTCTTCTTTTCTGACTAAATGATGAAATCACTAATAAAATGTTTGGACTTCTCCTATGACCTAAAAGATTATGTCATGATATACTTTTTATCCAATGTCAATTTCATTTACAGATATCCTTGCTTTTTTTAAAAAGGTGAATATTGAGCATCTCACAGCAATATATCCTTTATTTTAAAAACTACACATTTTTTAACAGAGCCAAATGGAAATCCAACTTTCTATTATAAAAAAAAAATTTCCAGTGAATTTGTTAGCATTATTTAGAAACTAATTTATGATATAATCTCACTGGAAGCCTGTAAGTATTCTGCATAAAGAAAAATGAAAATTCTTATAAGTAACATGTTAATATTACCTGATTTATGAAGTAAGTAAATGTGAGTTAAAAAAATTTTACTTTATATATAAACTAGAATTGCAAATTGGAGGTACAATATAAAATAACTTAATGGTCTTTAGTCACCCATTTATAAAATAGCTCAACAATATTCGTATGTGCTTCAAATATTTTCATTCCATTCTTATGACTTACAAATGCATCAATAAATTTACTATGTGTATCCTGATAATAGGAGTTGGTTGATCCTTGTAATATATCCTTTAAAAAAGTGCTCCTAAAGTCTCAGGATACTCTTTTCACATTAATCACAAGCATAAGAAATTCCATGAACAACAAATACTTACGAACTATGGTCCGTCTACAAATACAGTGATCTACATCAAGGTTTATGATTGGTGAGAACTCTTGGTTTAGTATGAATATATTTAGGCATTAAGTCTAGTATTCCATAAATGTATTAGGTGACTAACCATGTGCAAAATTAATTGAGTTTGTTTAGATGAACTCTACAATAGTTAGTGTTATGTGTCAACTTGTCCAGGCTATAGTACCCATTTATTTAATCAAACACTACTGCAGGTGTTACTGTGAAAGTATTTTACGGATATGACTAACATCTATAGTTAGTTGACTTTAAAGGAGTAGACCCTTGAGAATGTGGGTGGGCCTTATCCAATCAGTTGAAGGCCTTAAGAACAGAAGTTGAAGTTTTCCAAAGCAGAAGAAATTCTACCTCAAGGCTGCAACATTAACTCCTGATTGAATTTCCAGTCTGGGACCTGCACTACAGATTTAGGACTTGCCAGCTCTTGCAATGCTATGAAATTATTTCTTTAAAAAATTTCTTAAAGTGGGCCAGGTGTGGTGGCTCACACCTGTAATCCCAGCACTTTGGGAGACCGAGGTGAGCAGATCACTTTAGGTCAGGAGTTCGAGACCAGCCTGGTCAACATGGCAAAACCCCGTCTCTACTAAAACTACAAAAATTAGCTGGGCATGGTGGCATATGCCTGTTATCCAGCTCATTGGGAGGCTGAGGCAGGAGAATCGCTTGAACTAGGGAAGTGGAGGTTGCAGTGAGCTGAGATAATACCACTGCATTCTAGTCTGGGTGAGAGAGTGAGACTCTATCTCAAAAAAAAAAAAAAAGAAAAAAAAAAGTCCTTAAAGTCAAGAGACCCCATATATATATGGTGGACCACTAAACAATGTGAGGGTTGGAGGAACCAACCTCTCCATACAGTTGAAAATCTGTTTAACTCCTGACTTTCTCAAAACTTAACTGCTAATAGCCTATTGTTAACTGGAAGCAGCCTTGTAGATAACATAAATAGGTAATTATTTCATGTTTTTGTAGGTTACATGTATTATACTGTATTCTTACAATAAAGTAAGCCAGAGAAAATAACATGTTGTTAAGAAAATTATAAGAAAGAGAAAATATATTTACAATTCATTAAGTGGAAGTAAGTCATCATATTAGTCTTGTCATCTTCACATTTCACTTTGAATAGGCTGGTGTGTGCACGTGTGTGTGTGTGTGTGTGTGTGTGTGTGTGTCCTATTATGTTCTGTTTTACTGGAGAACCCTGACTGTTACAATCACTAATATCACTATTAGTTCCACATTCTAATATCCTATCAAAATGAATTAAGAAGACCACAACTGTTTGTTTATGGGACACAAATAATTAAAAGGCAACGTCTCACTGGTGTTTTCAGTTAGAAAAAATATACTAAAAGGGGTTACTTTTCTAAGGAAAAAAAAAAGTCTGTGTGTGTGTGTGTGTGTGTGTGTGTGTAATTACACTGTTTATATGTATGGACAGACAGAAACAAATAGAGATAAAGATATAATACATAAAGTTTGAAGAATTATTTCATGCATCTTTATTATTGAAAGTAAATTTAGCTCTGAGGACAGATGTCAAAGTGACAGGGCTAGACACTGAAGTTCTCTATCAATGACTGTCTAGTGAGCTAAGGCACAGAGAGTGTGCATTTCTCACGCAAAGCACTGCAGAGTTATAGATCTCTAAATAAACTACCTCTGAAAAATGATGGATTAGTCATTGTTGAGTACAGAGAGTATGACTCAATAGACTCATAATATTATTGAATGTGGTCAAACTCGCATTTCCGTAAAAAGCATATACCTATGCTAATTTGGATCATGTTCACAAATGCATAATCACCAATATAGCACCAATGAAATCAGAACCATAGAGTGGTATTATTAGTAGTCAATATAGGAGTATGAAATGGACTTGAATTTTATATATATATTATATAATTATATATTTTTACATGAATTTATATATATATATATATATATATATATTTCTATGCCCTCTAGACATGATAGGGAAGAATGATTGGAAGATCCCTTTCTATGAGAGGGCTTCTTGTGTGTTAACAAAGCTGTTAAAGACAGCCAGCCAAACACTACCAGGAGCACAGCTACAGTCAGATTTATTAGCTTGCTGCTTGTAGCAAGGCAGAATACAAACCAGGGGAACTGAGGTGTCTCAAAACAAAGGAGTTCGGGAGGAGGTGCTTAGGGAATTTTGGAGGCTGAAGTTAGTAACAGGATAGTGTTGGCAGAAAATGGACCAAATCTGAAAAGAAAGTAGTAGTTGGAATAGTCAGTGAACTTATTTTTATAATACATGTGTCTCTGCAGAGTTCTTGTTGTTAGTGTTAGATCAGCTTGTTTGTGGTTTTCTCAACAAACTACGGGTCTGAAGGAGCTGCTGTTCAAGACTTTGAGCTTTAATAGTCTGCAATTATGGTTTGCTTTCTTACAGTTCGTTTTGGAGCCATTATTGTTTTGCAGGTATGGTTTCTGTTTCACTTGTCATTCCCCCTCACAGCAGATCTGCCAGTATGACCACTTTTTCATTGTAATGCTCCCTCCTCCATTCTGGTCATTCTTCAAACTAAGATGAAGGATGCATCATTATATTCCGGGGACTTGATCAATCCAGATATCTAGCACTATTTGATGGGTCATGATCATGTAACGTGTTTTTGATAGTAGTTGTTTTGATCTCTACAGGCGTCAGGCCTTCTTATTCGTTGTGTTGGATGATCAGTTGTTGCATCATCAGGCATGACAGCAGGAGCACAGCACAACAGCATTTAAAACTCTGGAGTTCACACATCTGGCCACTGCATCAGAGACAAACACTAAGACAAGGATTATTATTAAAATTTGAAGTGTGCTTCTAAGCTACAATCCTAGACCTCTAAATCCAGGCCATGAAAATTTGCCCAGAATCTGTTTCAATTTTTATTACATAAACAAATTGCTTTTTTTCCCCTTTGATCTGGATATGTATTGCTCAACTTTTCCAGTTCAAATCTCAAGATACTGTATCTGAACAAAATCTGTGATGCTGAATTAGGAAATGTTATATTTGAAAAGAGAATCAACTATGGAACTTTATCTAAAAAGTTACTCGCTGAATATGTTGCAGTGCCCAATTTCTAGTTATTGAAATCCCAAGCAAAAAATTTGGTTATTGTTGCTGTGGTGTTTGTGTGATCCAATGTCACTGAATGCATATTTATTAGAGCATCAAGCAGTATTGGAATAATCAGAAGAAGACAGTTTAGTGCAGACTCTGGGGTCACTTAGGTTTGGCTTACTAGTTATGCGAACTGGGATAAGTTTTTCTTCTTTTATAAAATCCATTTTATTTATTTTAGGTATGCAATATCATGTTATAGGATACATATAAAGAGCAAAATGGCTACTCTACTGGAGCAAATTAACATATCCATAATCTCACGTACTTACCCGTGTGTGTGCACACATGCGCGCATGTTTGCTGAGAGCAGGTAAACTCATTCAGCAAAAGTTTCAAATGCAATGTAATCTTATTAGCTATAGTCTTCATGTTGTACATTAGATCTCTAGACTTTTTCATCCTACATATTTGCTACTTTGTATCCTTTCACTTACACTTCATTTCCTCTCCTCCCCTCCCAGCCCTCATCCCTTGTAACCACTGTTTTATTCTCTGCCTCTGTGTATTTTACTTTCCAACGTTTCAGGCTACAAAACTAATGTACAAAAAGAAGCAGCATTTCTATACACCAGTAATGTTCAAGCTCTGAGCCAAATCAAGAATGCAATTCTATTCACAATAGCCACAAAAAGAATGAAATATCTAAGAATACAGCTTACACTGCTTTCCACAGTGGCAGAACTTACATTCCCACCAACACTATATAAATATTCCCTTTTCCCTGAAACCTGGCCAGCATCTGTTATTTTCTGACTTTTAATAACCATTCTGACTGGTATGAGATGGTAAGTCATTGTGGTTTTAATTTGTGTTTCTCTAATGATCAGTGATGTCGAGATTTTCTTCATACGATTGTTGGCTGCATGTGTGTCTTCTTTTGAAAAGTGCCTGTCCATGTCCTTTGCCCACTTTTTAATGGGGTTATTTGTTTTATATTTATTGATTTGTTTAAGTTCCTTATAGATTTGGGTTATTAGACACTTGTCAGATGCATAGTTTGTGAATATTTTCTCCCATTCTGTAGGTTGTCTGTTTAGTCTGTTGAAAGTTTCTTTTGCTGTACAGAAGGTCTTTAGTTTAATCAGATCCTATTTGTCGATTTTTGTTTTTGCTGCAATTGCTTTTGGTGTCTTCATCATGAAGTCTTTGTTAGGGCTGGTATTTAGTGTCGCATCTCCTAAGTTTTCTTCTAGGGTTTTTATAGTTTTAGGTATTATATTTAAGTCTTTAATCCATCTTGAGTTGATTTTTGTATGTTGTGAAAGGTAAGAGCCCAGTTTCAGTCTTCTGCATGTGACCAGCCAGTTATAGTAGCACCACTTACTGGATAGGAAGTCCTTTATCCATTCCTTGTTATTGTTAACTTTGTTGAAGATCAAATGATTGTAGGTATGTGGCTTTATTTCTGTGTTCTCTATTCTGTTCCACTGGTCTGTGGATCTGTTTTGTACCAGTACCATGCTGTTTTAATTACTGGAACCTTGCAGTAAAGTTTTAAGTCAGCTAGTGTGAGGGCTTCATATTTGTTCTTTTCACTTAGGCTTGCTTTGGCTATTTGGGCTCTTTTTTGGTTCCAAGTGAATTTTAGATTTTTCTTTTTTTCTAATTCTGTGAAAAATGTTGCTGGTAGTTTGGTAGGAATAGCACTGAATCTATAAATTGCTTTAGGCAGTATGGCCATTTTAACAATATTGATTCTTCTTATCCATGAGCAAGGAATGTTTTTCCAATTGTTTGTGTCATCTCTGATTTCTTTGAGCAATGAATTGTACTTCTCATTGTAGAGATCTTTCACATCCCTGGTAAGCTGTATTTCTAAATATTTTATTCTTTTTGTGGCTAATGTGAATGGAATTGCATTCTTGATTTGGCTTACAGCTTGAATGTTATTGGTGTATAGAAATGCTACTGCTATTTGTACATTGGCCTTGTATCCTGAAACTTCACCAAAGTTGTTTATCAGAAATAAAAACTTTTGGACAGACACTATGGCGTTTTCTAAGTATAGCATCATATCATCTGCAAACAGAGATAGTTTGACTTCTTTTTTTCCTATTTAGATGCCTTTTATTTCTTTCTCTTGCCTGACTGCTCTGGGCACGACTTTCAGTATATGTTGAATAGGAATGGTGAGAATGGACATCCTTATCTTGTTCCGGTTCTCAAGGAAAATGCTTCCAGCTTTTGTCCATTCAATATGCTGTTGGCTGTGGGTTTGTTATAGATGAACATATTATTTGAGTTATGTTCCCTCAGTGCCTAGTTTTTGAGAGTTTTTAACATGGAGGTATATTGAATTTTATCAACTTTTCTGCATCTATTGAGATAATCATGTATGTTTTGTTTTTAGTGCTGTTTATATGATGAATCACAGTGATTGATTTGCATATGTTAAACCAAACTTGCATCCCAGGGATAAGGCCTACTTGAGCATGGTGGATTTCTGATGGGTTGGTGGTAATGACCCTTTTGTCATTTCTGATTGTATTATTTGGATCTTCTCTCTCTCTCTTTTTTTAATTAGTTTAGCTAGTGGTGTGTCAATCTTATTTATTCTTTCAAAGTACCAATTCCTGGATTCATTGATTTTTTGTTTTTTTTTTTTTTGTGTGTGTGTGTCTCAGTTTCCCTCATTTCAGCTCTGATTTTGGTTATTTCTTGTCTTCTGCTAGCTTTGGAATTGGTTTGATCTTCTTTCTCTAGTTCCTATAGGTGTGATGTTAGATGGTTATTTGAGATCTTTCTAACTCTTTGATGTGGTTATTTAGTGCTCTAAGCTTCCCTGTTAACACTGCTTTAGGCTGTGTCACAGAGATTCTGGTATGCTGTCATTAATTTCGTGATTTCTGCATTAATTTCATTGTTTACCCAAAAGTTATTCAGGAGCGGGTTGTTTAATTTCCTTATAATTGTATGTTTTTGAGAGATCTTCTTAGTATGATTTCTATTTTTATTGCACTGTGGTCCAAGAGTGTGGTTGGTATAATTTCTGATTTTTTAAATTTTCTAAGGTTAGTTTTATGTGGTCAATCTTAGATTATGTGCCATGTGCATATGAGAAGAATGTATAGTCTGTTGATTTGGGGCAGAGAGTTCTGTAGAAGTCTGTTAGGCCTATTTGGTCAAATGTCAAGTTCAGGTCTTGAATATCTTTGTGAGTTTTCGCCTCAGTTATCTAATATTGTCAGTAGGGTATTGTCAGTGGGGTGTGGAAGTCTCTCACTATTCTTCCCAGCCTACTTATCTGATCAAATTCCTCATTTTCCACCATCACCCAAGCGGTATCTGATCACCCTAGCCTGCTTTCAAGAAGAACCTGTTAGATCAGTTTAGCAACAATTCCCCTACCTTCTATGTAATTTTCCATCCACAGACTCATTTCTCTGCTACTTGTCATAAGTTGCCACTTTTCCTTGTTGTATCAGAATTAAGCACAGTTCTATACTGAAGTCTCCCTCTACCATGATATTTCTTTAATAAAGTCTGTTTTCACCTCTTTAACTACTGTCCAGGTCTGCATTTCCTTGACATAAGCACCATGCTAATCCCAGTGAATTCAGTGCAGGTTAAGAAAAGACAGCTCCAGCCCTTACACCACTACTTACTCATCGTGATGGCTATGAATAATGATGCCTCCCACCATATCACAGCTATCTCATAAATGAAGATGATGAAATGTACTACATGAAAGCCATTTCAACTTTTGTTTAAGTTACATCTTGCACTCAGTGAGCGTATTTTGCATTTGCTGGAGGACTCCCTGAAATCTTTTCATACTCTTTCTATCCTTGATTCCAGCCACTCCCAATTTTTACCCCTTCAAAATTACAAGCTATAAAAGATACATGGTTAAAACAAACAAAAAAACCCTGCTTCTTCCTTATTTGTTCTCTTCTCTGTTCCTTTCTTGTGTCCCTCCAAAGCTATTCTAGACATATACCTGCATGTATTTTTCTGTATGTATAATCTCTTTCCTACAATAGCAATATGCTGTACATACGTACTGTTCTGTACCTCTTTTATCCCTTTAACACTGTATCTTGGGGATTCTCCCATTCAGTCCTGACAGGTCTGCTTTATTGTTTTATTGGTATTGTCATAGTACCACATTATAGGAATGCACAATATTTATTACACAATGGTCTAATAAAGTTTGTTTCAAATTTTTTGCTCTTGCAAATAATGATACGGTGAATATCTTGGCAAACATATATATGTACAAGTGTGCATGAGGAATAAATTCTTCAAAGTAGGATTGCTGGTTAAAAGGATACCTGCATTTGAAATTTGGATATAAACTGTCAAATTACCTTTTTACAAATCATACCAATTTACCTTCCCATCAAATATATGAATGTCATAGACTTACTATGCCAATCTGAAGGTGAAACTTTGTATCTCTTTGAAGTTTGAATTTGCATTTATTTGAAATGAGTGAGGCTGAGCATATTTTCACATATTTAAAAGATATTTTTATTTCTTTTCTGTGAAGTCTATCTTTATGATCTCTGCCTCTTTTGGGGTTTTTGTTTTTTCTATTGATTTGTTCTTTCTATAGTACTAAAAAGTTTCCTTTTTCATATGTCACAAATATTTTATCTTTGGCGTATTATTTGCTTTTTACTTTGTTTATAATGCTTCATCATGCAAAAACATTTTATCATATTTATTCAGATTTGCATGTTTTATTTTCTATGGTTCCATGTTGTCAAAGTCCTTCCCTCCACCAAAACTATTTTTAAAACTATACCATACTTTCTTCTACTACTTTTATGGCTTCATTTTTAATGTTTAATTCTTTTAATTTATCAGTTTGAAATGCCACCTTTATTGTGTACTAAATTTATACAGGTCTATTTCTGTCTTCTTTATTCTATTCCATTACTCTGTCTCTTGATTTATATGTATCTCATTCTTTAATTACCATAGCTACATAATATGCGGTAGTATCTGGTAATGCCAGGCTTCCCTAATTCATACTCTTTTCTAGAATTTTTTTAAACTCTTCTTAACATTTATTTTTCCATATATAGTTTTGAATTACCACTTCCAGTCTTCAAAAATTCTGTTCTAATTATATTGGAATGACTTTTAATTTATAGATTTATATTTTTTAGAGCATTAGAATCTTTAAAATGTTGACTCTTCTTAGATAAGAATGTGGTCTCCTTCCATTATTCCATTCTTCTGTTAAGTCTGTCAGTATCAAAGCGATTAACAATACAACCTCATTGAGGTACAGATGCATGGCTGTTGAGTAGGCTCATTCACTAGGTAAATGACTGATTCTAACACCCAGACCAGCCTAGCATTATGTGCATTTCATAATTGGGCATTAGCAATATTTTAAGTGAATGCAGGCTATGAACATGTTAAATTTGTGAATGATCAATGGTCTATTATAAAATCAATTATATATTTCCTTTTAATCCAGGAAAGCTACTGAATCATAAAAATATACAGTAAAATATTCATATTGCTTGTGACATGAACATTATTTAAAATTTTATTGTCAAATACCATCAGTAAAAGCCCCCCAAATTACCTTTATAGATGTCTCTTTCAGTTAACTGGTAAATTTTAATGAATCATATTGCAGTTAATGATTTATAGTCACAGTAAGTGAATGAATGATCTGTTGGCTGGCTTTCTCTTGGGTCTTAATGCTCAAATTGACATTGTGGTCAATGCAACACATGACTTCCATTTATGGCTATTGTCTTACAGGTGACAGCAGATAAAACATTTTTCATAATCTATTTTATCTTCCTTTCCATCTGTGAAGCACACACTATCTCAATATGGCATGGGATTACTCTGTCCTAAAGGTACTCTTGTCATATTGAGAATGCTTTTTCTGTGTTTTCCAAATTACTTGATGTCCTTCAATTTGTTTCTGAGAAAGTTCACATGGTATTGGTCCAGAATGTTCTCTGTACCACTGTCACATTTTACATTTAAATATGCAAACAGAATGAAGACTTTCCCTCTTTGAAACTCTTCATTGCTTCCCCTTCGTCCTCTTGGCAAATTCCAAGTTCCTTATCATAGGCCATACATGGTCCTTCAAGATCTGGCTTCTGCTTACTTTTCCAGCTTCATTTCTACCATTCCACTAAATTGAGATAACTTTTAGTTCCCTAATTGACTATGCTCTCATTCACTTCCTGTGGAGTACAGGTAAATTAGCTGCAGATGGGAGTGGGGCATAGGAGAATATAGGGGAAAAATCCCCGTAGTTTGTAGTTAGAATGGACCCATGTTATAAAAGATGAACAAAAGAAAACCAACAAGTTTATTAATATGTATATTCCATATATACATCAGAGGCACCCAGAAAATGAGTAATCCTCAAAGAGGTGGCTTTGAATTCCAGCTTATATGGCATCTTCAACAAAGAACAGTAAATGTTTAGAGAAGTGGAAAGACAAAGGCAAGGAACTTTGAGTCTCTATTAGGTGGCAACTTGGGGAAAGGCAAATAAATACAGATAAAAGCTAGTTAGTAAAGCTTGCTGCTATAAATTCCTGTGGTATCATCTCCAGGCTGATGAGGGGCTAAAGCTGTCTTCAGTGGTTAACCTTCATTCTCCTTGGTAAAGAGGAGGGTAGGACATGTTTGCAAGTAGAGAAAGAGCAGAGAGCTCTCCTGTATCTGTTTCTTTTTAATTGCCTTCATCTTAACAATCCTTCTTATTTTGGGGAGGCATATTCTGGTCTTCCAGAAGGGGAAGGTCTTGATTTAAATCATCCACTGATTTCTGCAGTGTAATTACTCCCAGCGTGACCTATTTCAAGGTATAAATGGTTTAATAACTTGCCTGAAAAATTCCACTGGCACACTACCGTTTCTCTGCCAAGAATATTCCTCTCAGCCCCAGTATTTTATAATCATTCATCAGGTTTCAGTTTGATATCATTTTAGATTCGTAAATGAACTCATCTCTGACCATCCCATAGATGGGTGAGAAACCCATTCTACGTATTCTTACAATAATTTTATGTCTCCTCATCGCCTTTTATTACCTTATGTTACAGCTATTTACCCTTCTGTATCGGCCAGTGCCTTAAAGCTTAATGATAGCACAGGTCATTATATTCCTAGCACCTTACTAACAGAATTTCTGACACATAGTAGGTTAATAAATACTTGTTCAGTGAATAAGTGAATTTCTTTATAAAAAAGTTTTAAACCCATATCATTTCATTACACTGTGACAAAAAAACAGTAACAGTAATAAAATGGAATTTGGCTGGGCATGGTGGCTCATGCCTGTAATCCCAGCACTTTGGGAGGCCGAGATGAGTGGATCACTTGAGGCCAGAAGTTCGAGACCAGCCCAGCCAACATGATGAGATGCTGTCTCTATTAAAAAAAAAATTAGCTGGTCATGGAGGCACATGGCTGTAGTTCCAGCTATTCCAGAGGCTGAGGAGGGAGATGTGCCTGAACCTGGGAGGTAGAGGTTGCAGTTTGCTGAGATCGCACCGCTGCATTTCAGCCTGAGCAACAGAGCAAGACTCCATCTCAAAAAAAAAATAAAAAGGAAAAATAATTAATTAAATAAGTAAAATAAAATGGAACTTAATGTTCCAATTGCTCAAAAATGCAATAACATGAACCCAAATATATTATTAAAGAATAAGTGTTTTCCAGTAAGAAAAAGATAGTCATAGGTGTCCTGTTTAACACTTGTTTTAGTAATCTAGAATAAATGTGTTCCAGTTATTGAATATTCTAGTTAATATTAACTTAAACAGGTTACCCAAAGATTTCTGGCCAATATAAGTATTAAGTACATGGTGGCACTTGAGCAATTTGTGGTGAAGTGAATTACTAAAACTGCAGAACTGATAACTGATGCTTCCTTAAACAGGGTACCTGACTGGTGAAGTGAACTGGGTACCTAACTGATGATATCTTTCCTCCAGGGACATCCAAATGAACACATTTTGATTTATTGTATAAAATCCAGAGGTAAGAAATTAAAAAGACAGGAGTCATCCTGGTGCTATGGCTGAGGCCTGTAATCCTAGCACTTTGGGATTCTGAGTTGGAGGATGGCTTCAGCCTTGGAGTTTGAGGCTATAGTGAGCTGTGATCATGTCACTGCACTATGGCCTAGGAAACAGAGTGTCTCTGAACAGAGAGAGAGAAAGAGAGATGGAGGAAGAATCAAAAGAACTAAGAACTTAAGAAGCTACAGCTGCTCATAGGCCAATTGGAGAGTCAGTTTATTTGAGGAGTGAGCAGTAATGAAGGGCTAGGCACATAAAGAAGCCGGTGAGCATCGTGATCCCAGTGACCTTTCTTTTATGCAATGAAAGCAGTGCACGTGGAAGAAATGTGACTTAACTAAAAGAAAACTCTGCTTTATTGGAAAGACTGGAAAGTTTCTGCCACTGAGGTCTACTTAAGCCAGGATGATTTAGAGTAAGAGCCTCTCTGGGTGATGGCCATGACTGATGCCGAGTGTTAGATCTTGAAAGACTCTTAGAAAATTTTGGTTGGATCAAGGCTGTGGGTACCATTTTTGCTAATACTCTATTGTGAATAGAAAATGAAGCCACTCTGATTTTACTCTTTATATTTTCAACTTTTCCTTCTGTGAATTTAGAATAAATAGAGTGTCATTGATCTGTGGTCCTTTGTGCTAGAACATGCTATATAAGTTCATATGGAATGCAGATTACCACAGTAAACTGGGGTATATATCAGTAGGCTTTCATCTCTTCAGCATTTTTTTTTTAGTATCCATCAAGCACAGAGGGTTTTGAATGTGAAACCATGACATTTGCACCTTTGACTTTTCATCACACAAGTGGTAAAGTTCTTCAGTCCCTGGGTCCATAACATTTGCAGAAATAATGTTGAGATGTATGTCGGTGAGGGGCAGCCTTTGGAGAGTGCAAACAATATCCCTCATTGCTCCTTTGTTTCTCTTGCTGCCATCCTCACTTTCAAATACTATGCACTGCTCACTTTTTGCTCTTTTATGAGCCTCGCCACAAAAACCCAGAGTAGCTAAGAAGTTTGGTGGATCAAGTGAACAATACAAGATTATGGAAGGTCAGGTCCCTGCCACTCCCAGAAGGCCCTCTCCAAGACCAGCATGACTGCCAAAATAGGGGACACAGTGTGGGGAGAAGATGATACTGAACCCTCTTTTGATATAACCAGGGAGCATTAGAGAGATCTGGGTACCTTGGAGGTGAAGAGGTAGAGATCCCAAGCAGGTTTCCTGTCTTGTCTTTATTTTAAAATCTCCTGGACCACCTGCGGGTAGCAGCGAGTCCAATACTTTCCCCGGAGCACAGATACTTTCCCAAGTCCCTGAGGCAGCCACAGCCAGCATAAGATGTGAATGGATGTGAAGTGATCTCCAAGTAACTTACTTATATTACCTGTCGTGTGGCCTACTGAGGAAAGTTTAATGTTACTTTCCGTAAGACAGTGCAGTTCATAGCAATTCAACTAAATCTAATTTTCTACCCATTTTTGCTGTCCCAAGAAATAGAATAGCAGAATGCCAGAAAAAAATAACGCAAGGTTCTGAGCCCCTCCTTTTACTTACCATAAACTTGTTGTGCATTTCATCAATAAGTGGGTTTTCTTATGCTGAATTCACTCTCTTACTATGTCCAGGTTCCATCTAAAGGTTGTATGCAGTCCCACATCTTCTGCTTTGGTCATATCTTCACGTACCCAGTTAAAATGTAAACTCTTTGAAGAAGATTAATGGATACTGAATCTATCTCTCTGCCCTTTCCCTTTTATATCTATATTTTGTTCATGCATTAACTACACAATCAAGCCCCAAATATCTATCTATTTTCAAGCCATTTGTTTCTTTGTGACTCAGAAAAATGTGTTTTCATAAACTTGGCACTGAATCAGCCAGATGGTATGGTGAAAAGGAGAGGAAGAAAAAAAATACAGGAAGAAGCAAGGACAAGAAATAATGTAGAGGATAGATGGAAGGGGAATAGGAAAGAGCTGCTTCTACAGAGTTAAACCGTAGGATCATGAAAATAATAGTCATTTATATAAATAATCTTTATTTTTCTTGGAAAAGCAAAGCCTTCCTTTTACATAAGTAATTTTAGAACTTCAATGAAAGGGGAAAAAGGCACTAAGTGTTCAATGTTTTCAAGGCATGGGTACCTCTCCTGCAGGAGAGAGGCAAAGAAAGAAAATTTAGATGAGGACAGAAGAGAAAGCAAAAACAAAAAAGATGAGCTTTTTTGGGAAGATTTAAAAGGCCAAATTCTTTGTCCAGTTTTCCTGCAGCCTGAGCTCAAAGTCAGTTATATATGATGTAAAATAGACATTCTGGTACTTGCTTATTTTATTTGTTCTCAATCAGCAGCATCACAGAAAACTCAACTAAATTAGAAATTAATCTGGGTAAAAAGCTAGTACTTTTTAATGTGGCTTTATGTTTAAGTAATGTATTCCAAAACATGAAAATACCATTGTGTCAAAATAAGCAGCCTGCAGAATAGAATAAAACATTCTAATTATTTTAGACAAAAAACAGTTCAAATGATTTTGGCAAGAAAGTGCTGTGTTTTTCAGGCTTTCTTTAAGCTTTTTTTTTTTCTTCTTAATCTAGCAGATGGAAGAATTTTGAAGGTTAAGCTTTAAAGTACCACCATATTCAAACCTTAAAATTTGCTTTTAGGAACTGACATAACTTCACATCTTGATTTTACACAAATCTTCCCTTTCTAATCTCAAGCAGAACTTGCTTGCATTTTTTTCTTTTGAAATAGTTTATGATCACTGACACTTAGCTACCACACTATTAGAAGCAAGTCATATTTCCCAAATTACCTTGGAAAATTTTATGGCTAGAATTTTTAAAATGGAATATCTGATACAGAGTCTGAGCTAATGTTTGACTTTAGTGTTGAAATAAATATATAGTCCCATTCTGTGTTGGAGTAATCGCCTGGAAGAAACTAGCGGTGATTTCTAGGTCAGAGGAAATAACAATAAATGCCTGCTGGAGGGGCAGGTTCTCCCCTCTTCTTGGGGAATGAATAGCCTAACCACTGAGTGAAGGAATGGAATGGAAGAAACAATTTTATATCATCAGGACACAAACATTTGTAAATGCAAGGTGCAGGGGAGGATGGGGTAGTGTCTTAGTCCATTTGAGCTGCCGTAACAAAATACCATAGACTGGATGACTTAAACAGGAATTTATTTCTTACAGTTCTGGAGGCTACAAAGTCCAAGACCAAGGTATTGGCAGATTCTGTGTCTGGTGAGGCCCTATTTCCTGGTTCATAGACAGTGCTTTCTGGCTCTGTCCTCACATGGTAGAAGGGGTGAGAGGTCTCTCTCAGGCATCTTTTATAAGGACACCGATCTTATTCATGAGGACTCTGCCTCTATTACCTGATTGTTTCCTAAAAGCCCTACCTCCTAATATCATCACCTTGGGGGTTAATATTTTAACATATAAATTTTAGGCAGCTACAAACATAAAGACCTTAGCAGGTGGGGAATGCGAGTTCTTAGTAATACCCAGTGGCCCTGTAGGATAGTGCATCCAAGGTGGTTAGTGAAAGAGTTGCTGGAGGGGTAACTTATATTCAGCTCCTTAACCTGCATTTTAAATTAAGACCAGGCAGGCACGTTCACAGGCATTGAACGAGACCCCCCAAAAAATGCACTTTTCCCAATCTGTCTTTAAATCAATTTATCCTCAGTTTCCATGCAGTTTTACCAAGCTCAATAATTTGTTATTCAGATTCCAAAAAAATAGTCACTTGGTTTAGTTACATTACAAGATGAAGAAATTAGCAATATATTTTAAAAGGGGACTAGATCACTCTGGTGAATTTGTAATGAGATTTTGCCATTAGTTTATTCCAATAAACATGGTCTCTTTGTCATCATTGGATAGCTATGCAATGATGATTCAGAATGAATCCCTGGCCTCAGGTCTAGAACCTAATGGACAGGTGTTCATTTCAGTGTAATAGAAGTGTGTTAGAGTTTCAATTCAAATTCTAACAGATGGTATTGTCACAGATACTAAATTACACTATCGATGGTAGATATAATTCTCATATTAAGTGAGAGATTTGCGTTAGGGCACAGTGTACTGGGGCATGGTAAGTGTGTGCACTAAGGAAGAGAAGGTCTAATTTTGAAATAAGATTGGGAGAATAAAGAAAGGGCCATGAGTATTTTTCATAATAACTTAAAGAAAATTACTTTGCAAATCACTGTGAGCCAGGGCAAGATAATTATCCTAATTTTAACAAAATTCCATTTGGTAAATTTATATATTGCATAATAAAAATTAATACCTTGTTTATCATAAGAAAATAAATATTAAAATTTGAAATTATACGAATAATAAGCAGAAAATTACTTATACATTAAATCTATATGCTAGAGTTTACCACTTAATAAATTGCCAAACTATTTTGTTCTTTATTATTACAATAGTATTTTTTCAAAAGTTCTACATTATCAGTAGAGTTATGATGTCTATTTTAGAAATGACATTAAGTAATTTATCTTTTTTAGTAAATAGTTCATCATTTTCAGCATGAATCTATTTGTGAAACCTTTTAAATTTCTATTTACTTTTCAGCAGTTAAACATACAAGGAACTGTGATTTGGATACTAATGTAAAAAATAAAAACCATTTTTATTCATAGAAAGTTTTAGGCTATGTCCAAATGCAAGATATTTTGAAAGTCACTTTAATGTTTAGTTCCTTCAAATGACCTGATTAACTCAAAGCAAAGGAGCTTTGCATTAAGTAGCAGCAAGATTTGTTCTACACCAAGAAGCAATACAATGCTAGCTGAATGTGAGGAAGTCACATGGCTTCAACATTGCCCTCAGATAACTGCGTTCACAACACAGAAAGTCCTGTGACCGCTAAGTGTATGGTGGAGACTGTCCCTTGTCAAGATACAGTAATGGGCTCTGTTCTCGAAACTACCATAAGTGATTTGCAGATCAGATGGAGGAAACCCATAAACGCTGTTTAGCCTATCAGACTGAAAAATTGTTATTCAAACTTCTTTCCCTCTGATGTTGAACTGCTGCAAGAATCTAGAGGCACATTTTAGTGTTTGGGTCAACAAACTCAAATCCTGTTCTCTCAATGAAGAAATTTATCTCATCTGCATAGTGTGAGAGTTTAGGAACGAATTCATGGATTTTAATGGTCTTTTCATTTACTGCACTGCATGAAGTGACAATCACAGTTTGTTTTGTTCCAGCTAAATTCGATTTTATATCATCTTCACATATGGCACTTGAGCATTATCACCACTGGGCTTTCCCCATAGGAGCTGTGTACTCATGTTCTATAACTCCTGATGTGACTAGGTACACAGAGCGTGGCACTGGATAACTGAGCCTGTCAAGTAAGGATGGATAGAGAGTCAAATGAATGTATCATTTTTTATCATTCAGCTGCACCGTGAAACTACTCTAAAAAATGTGGCTGGTCATTAGGTGAAGATGAGATTTTCAGGCTAAATCTCTATGAATGAATGAAACAGATGCATCTTGATCTTACATGAATATGAGTATCCAGTCAATTCTTAGTAACATGCCACTATGTCATCTACTGGATATCTAGCAGAGTCCCAAGCTTCTGTCAATAATGTGATGGGACTAAAAGCTCAAGGCTGAACTTGGAGAAGTAAAATATATGAAAATGATAATAATTGTCCCAGTTATAGCATGTATATTTATTATTGCTCTCAATTTTTATTGAGAGCTCTCTTTGTTCCAGGCACTGAACTAAGCCCTGTTGCAATTATAATCTCATTTAATCTTTGCAGAAGCTTCCTATGGTATATTATTTTCCTATCCTTACTTTCCTGATAAGGAAAGAGAGTATGAGAAATTAACTAACGTTCCCTAGATACATGATTAAATGACAGAGTCAGAATTAGAACCAGCCTTCAGAGCGGGAGCTCTGCAGTGCTGCTATCCATGGATTTGTATTGTATTTGTCAGGCATCTTTTTGTTTTATTCTAAAGACAGAAATAAATGATTTTTAAAAGATTATCTACATACCCTTTATCCATTCTTTCCATAAGCATAACTATTTCAGGAGCTGACTTTGTCTTGGAGACAGTATGTCAAATTTTATGCTCAGATAAAGGTCGTTGAAGTAGTGAGCATGTGCCTATGGGATGAATTTGTCTACTGTGAATTGTATATCATTCCAACAGTGTGGTTAGAATGACTGTATTTATTATGTGGACTGGGATGGCACGGAAGAGTGGGTAATTTCACTCTAGTACTACAAATCTGTTAACAAATTTGCCCGAGAATTCATGCGGAAGTTTTCAAAATAGTACGTTCACTTTCCTGAATAGTGCTGTATTCTTCATTCAATTAAGTATCTTATTTTAAAGTCATATAAAACGCATTATGCTCTATGTATCTTTTGACATATGGCCAATTGTGTATAACACTCTCAAATCTGCCAGCTGTGTTTAAGTAACAAAAATATTTTGTTTTCAGACAGCTTGATAGAAATCCTGAAGTTTGTGAGAAAACAGAACTTCTTAAAAATGTTATTTTTTTGAACCACCAGAAACTCTGAGATGATACTCAAAGGGAAGAGCTCTTGTTTTTACCATAATAGACATTTTCTTGTTTTTAATAACAACATATTGCCAAATTATATTTTTATTTTTCACTAGGATTTTTAGTTCCTTTAGTTTTTGTTTTAAGATCTGACAGAATAAAGAATGCTTCCCCAGTCTGAGCCAAACTGTGCTTTGCTTGTGTTAATGACAAAAATAAAATAAAATTTTAGAACCCACAGAGACTGATTAATAAAGGGTTTCAGACCAAAAGAAATACAGTGTCTAAGACATAATTAAATGCTGTTTTCAATGTTTGACACCCTGTCTTAAGGACAGAATCTTAACTTGCCCAAATTGCTTATAGCTGGCAACTAGGAGTGGATGGTAGGCAGAAAAGAGGAGGTGTATTTACTCTGGGCCTGATAGCTCTGGCTCTTCAGGCTCCACCTGTAGACAGAGGAGGTGTTCTGACCTCTTTCATTACCTCTCTCAAGGGAGAGGCTGAGAACCTATGATGACATGTATTTCCAACCTCTGCCAAGGGTATGATTCTATTAGACAAGTGTTTTGCAAACTATGGGTTATAACCCATTGGCGGGTTTGGAAATCAATCTAGTGGGTTTGACCAACATTTAAGAAATTGGAATAGAATATATTATACATTTTTCTAATATCTGTTTCAATTGTACATGTGTGCACGCGTGTGTGTGTGTGTGTGTGTGTGTGTGTGCTGGGTCATACTATAAAATGTAATTTTTACTGTTGATTATAAAGTCACAAGTGTAAAAGCTACTAGATTGGCCTTCTACCAATGACATAACAATTATGATATTGTTTTGCTTTATTTCATAAGTAAAGCCTGTTTTTCCCTGAGTAAATTAGGGAGTTCTATAAATAAGTAGGATTTCTAAACAAAAAACTTCAAGCAACCAGTTTGCATATATTGCTCATGCTTAATCAGTGCAGAAATGCAGCTATATTAGCATGCAGTCATCCTTGCATCTTAGTAAAAAGGCATATCATGCATAAAAACAGCAGACATAATTAATTAATATCCTCTGTTCTCACAGAGGAAAAAATAATTATGCTGAGCGCAGTGGCTCATGTCTGTAATTCCAGCACTTTGGGAGGCTGAGGCAGATGGATCACAAGGTCAGGAGATCAAGACCATCCTGGCTAACATGGTGAAACCCCACCTCTACTAAAATACAAAAACTTAGCTGGGCACGGTGGCACATACCTGTAGTCCCAGCTACTCAGGAGGCTGAGGCAGGGGAAATCACTTGAACCCAGGAGGCGGAGGTTGCAGGGAGCTGAGATTGCGCCACTGTACTTTAGCCTGGCAACAGAGTGAGACTCCATTAAAAAAAAAAAAAGATTATATCCTAGGAGTCAAGTGATTCAAACCAATGTGAAAAATTTTCACCAATACTCACAACTAAATACCTATAATATGCAAAGCACAGTCTTGACAGGAGAAAGGGGTTAGTAATACAAAACAATGATGACTAGGTTCTATTGCCAAAATACGTTTACAGTCTGGTGAAAAAGAGAGACTTGAAAAGCAGTAATTCAAGGCAACAACAATGTGGGATTGTACAAGTCCTTGGTCTATTGCTCTCAAGTCCATTCCTTGTACTTCCCCTTCTCTGCTCTGTATTGTGAGAGAGGCTGACCCCTACAGGTGGCATTTACAAGGCTCCTTTGTCAGATGGCTTCTACAGGGTTTGGGCAATGGAAGCCACTAGCAAGATACTGGAGAACAAGAGGGAGAAGTCAGTATTTCTTTTTCTTCTTCTTGGTCTCTGGGGCTCAAGTTCCCTTTATAGAAAGTGGCCATGGCTACAGGTTCCTCTAGGTAGACGTAGCCCCTGGATTCCTGTTCTGGCTATACTTATTCCTCTCTTTGGCCTTAAATTTCAGGATTATAATAAATCGCTGTTCCTGCTGATCTCTTGATTGTTTCACCATTGCTGGTTGGCCTCTAAGAGTTTTCAAAGCCTGGGTAACAAATTTCTGTATTAAGTTCTTTTGTTTTTAGGTACTCAGGGTTGTTTCTATTTTTCTGGTTATACTATCATAAATATAGAAGTTTACAATGAGATGAGATATTTTTGCATCATTATAATAACTGGAATTTATTTAATTTTACATATGTCAGGTATTATTCTAAGTGCCTTTCACATATCAACAGCTCTATTTTTCAGATGAGGAAAAAGAAGCACAGAGAGGTTACTTGACTTCCCCAAGGTTATTTAACTAATGAAGCACTGCCTTGCCTTGATTTTCCATTTAGATTTTCTTTAAGCACTCAATGCTTTGCCTATAGAATTATTGTCAGGTATATAATTCCTCAAATTTATCAAGCATTTAAAAACTTCCAGGATCTTTTGATACTGACTGTTTGGTTGATGTCAATGAACATGTATTAAGCATCTAGCAGATACCAAACATGATGATGGGTGCTATAGTTGAAGATGGTATGACCGTCTTCTATAAACAGTCACTCTTTCAACCTGCTTTCATGAGTGTGCTGTCATTGCTAAAATCAAGGACTTCTCAAGTAGGATAGGCTTTCAAATATTCCAGTTAAGGGAGATCTAGATAGCAGCCCAGAAATGATCTGTTTACCTGTGAAACTTCCATTTGGAAATATTCCTCTCCGATTCTCAAAGAAATCATCTGCAGCCTTACCCTGAAACAAGGGCTCTTTAATTTGTCCATTTGAAGTAAACATATATTTTAGTACCATGGTACATCAGGTCTGGGAAGTAATCTTTCCTTTGTAGCTAAATAATCATCAATGTACAACATTATGGTTGTTTTTCATTACTATAGTTTGGGGAGCTACTCATCTCAAACTTTCTCAATCAATACAATATAAATGTATCAGCAACCATCCAATGAACCCTCTGGGTATGGATTATTCAGTATGCATACAGGACTACTCCTATTATGGACTGAAACGTACAATCAAGCAGAATGATGTGCACACAGCTGTTTTATATTTAGTTGGCTTTCTAATGTGAGCTAATTTGTTGTAGGGACTGAAAGCATTACTAAGATTTATTTCAAGTTTAGGATGAGATAAAATTATTGTCTGAAGGTGAAACTTTAGTCTCCACTCAACTTTAACAGACATTGCTTTTCTATTTTCTTAACATCAGATGGAGGAAAGTGTTTAATATATTAGCATATATGAAGATAATAGGCTTCTCAATACCTCCTTCCACTCTGAAACCAACATCTTAAAACCTCTACTTTCTGTTTAAAATGAAAAACGTGAGTAAAAGCAAACATAAAATGAATATTACTTGGACTTGAAAACAGTTAGTGAAAGTTAGATGGTGACTGCATAACAAAATACAGTATTCACCTTGTTCTTACATTTATATCTTAGCTAAATGCTCTGACAGAATTCATGGTGGAAGTTGTATCCACGTTTTCCCCTTGGGCAGAAGTAAAGCACACAAGAGAGGAAATAAAAGACCTTGACGGGAGTAAAATGCCATGCTATGGTTTTGTAATAAACTGATGTTATCTTCTGAAACTATATCACGGCAGAAAACCTTGTAAGAAGAGAATCAACACTAAACCATTATGCAGGAGAATACCATACCACAACTACTAAAAGGGATGAAGTTAGCGATCCTGAATAGAACAATATTGTATTGGTTGTGAAAATGAAATCTACTTTGTCAGGAGGCTAAAAGGGTACAGAATGTAAATTGTAACAGCCATGAAAAAAGATAGACCAGAGACGTTTAATTTTATCAGTGAATATTGTTAGCTTATTGAGAAGTAAAAACTCCAGAAGAATGCTAGTTGTTCTTGTGGGCTTATTATGAAGATCGGGTTGTTCTATTTAATTGAGAATGCTAGCCAGCAGAATGCATGCCTACTTTCTGCTTCTAAACAAGCAGGAAGAATACATTATCCATGTTATAGAATAAGATTTTTATTTATGCACCCTGCTGTATTAGTGACCCGTTAACTATGTAATTATAAAAATGTCATAATTTAACAACTTTAAAGGCAATGTTGCTTAATAATAGGAAACCATCTGCACAGTTCAAATATTAGTACCTGAAAGAAATCAGAATGTAAATAAACTAAAATTATAACTAAAAATTAATATTTTACTTTCTATCATTGCTATTTGATTTCTTTACCCACTTATGTTCACTGCCATCTTCACAAGGATTCTAATGGTTCCTATCTCCTAAATATCTTTCCAATTTGTGCATCTTCCTCCATTCTCACAGCTACTTTACTGGTTCAAGTCACCTTGCTTGGATCATTATAATAAGATTCCAAATAGTACTACTGCCTTCATACTTCATTCCAAACAGTACTGCTACTCTTCTCTAATACATTCTAAGTCATTCTCCACTTTTCAGCCAATGTGATATTTCTAGCACATACATTTAACCATGTCGATTCCCCACTCAAGTTATTCCAACATTTCCCCTTTCCTTCAGGGTAAAATTCAAATATCCTAAAATAGCTATTCCTGTATTATCTGGCTTTGGCTTATTATTTCTGAAGTTTAGACATGATAGGGGCAGGTATCTGTGGTAGATTGAAATGGCCAGGTTTTTAGCTCCTTCCATTAACAAGTGAAGTCCCTTGCCCTACCCTTTAATTATGGGCTGGGCTTGTGACTTTCTTTGATCAATAGAATATCTCATAAGTAATACTGCATGAGTTCTGAGCCTACTTTTCAAGAGGGCTTGCAGCTTCTGTTCTTGCTCTGAACCCTACCACTGCTTTGTGAAGAAGTCTGAGCTAACCATCTTGAGGATGAATGACCACAAGAGAGAGTCCCAGTACTGATGAGCCAGCCCTTCTAAGTCCAGCCCAAATTTCTGACCCACAGGAGTGTGAGCCAACAAATAATTCTATCTTTTCATTTTTCATTGTTTTCCATTTTGATGAAAAAATTTGAGTTTTATCCCATCATAAAACAAATAGAATTGTGACTTGTGCTTCACAAGTTATATATCTCTGTAATACTCTGTATATTTCTAAGAGTTCTATCATATTTGTTTTAGCTCATGAACTCCCCTTTCTCCAGGCAATTGATGGGGATTATAGTGAAGTAAGGGTGGTAGGGGGGTGGAGGAATTCCCCGAGACAGTCAATCTAGGTGCAGCTGTTTGCATGAAAATTCTTCATTGAGATGGCTCCACTAGTAGGGAAAAAGCAGTGCTGGTTTCTCCAGCTGTAATGTAACCATGAGTGGACCCAGTCCCATGGGATCCCATTATATAAATCCAAAAGTAATTGAGATCACAGACAGGAAGTGATACCTGTTTTCATGTGAAAGTATTCTGAGCAGCTTGTCAGACCTTAACCCCATATTCATTAGAGATATGCTGACTCCCCTCTTTTCTGAATGAAGAATGAATCTTGGCATGATGCTCTTTTTTTTTTTTTGAAAGAAAGAAAAAAGAAAGAAAGAGTGAAAGAAAAAAAGAATGAAAGAGAGAAAGAGGAAGAGAAAGAGGGAGAGAGAACGGGATTCTTTTTCTATTGCCCAGGCTAGAATGCAGTCTAAAAATGGGTATTAAAAACCTCTTTTATGCCAATAATTGTGCTTAACAATGGAGACAGGAAGGAATAAGGGATGAAAATAACAAACAAGCAGCCAACCA